>ML994734.1:9628-137128 GCA_010093925.1 Zopfia rhizophila CBS 207.26 | reverse complement strand
TTTATTATAATTGTTTTATTTTTTAATTTATTTTACTCTACTTTTCTATTCTTTTATGTGTAATCTAATAACGTTTGCGGCCTATCTATATATATAATATACTTAATATCTATTATATTAATACCTATATTTAATATACTTATTATAACTATAATCTGTTATTTTTTTTTTATAAACTTTTTTAACATACTGTCTTTTCCAACCGCATGGTAATAATATATATTATAATTTAATATCTCTATAATTTTCTTTATTTTTTTAATTATATTATAATATATTATAATCTTTTTTGTTTTATATTTTTTTATTTTTCTTTTACTGTCTTGCTGCTCTGCTTATTTTAACTATTTAATATATTATATTAACTTTTATTATTCTCGCCTTAAATATCTTTACCTAATTTGTTTTAAAATATATTCTTCGGTATAACTCTTTTTTCTTGCTAGGTAATAACGTTACTATTAATAAAACTATTTATATTTTTATATTTACTAATTTCCTTAACTATTACATCTATTTACAGAACGTGTATTAACGGTTTAATGTAATATAATATTTATTAATTATAATTCAGTCTAACTGCTGTATTACTTTTAATTAATTTAAAAATATTATAAAATCCTTACTAACTACTAACTTAGGTATTATTAATATAATTACTATTATATCTAGTAAACGCTGTTCTTTCTATTTCTTATATAAAATTCCTAATTTTTTATACTGTTACTTTATATTCTTGTGTAATGTAATTAATAGTATTACTATTATTATTATTCTACTCTACTTAGTCTATACTAGTAATATGAATAATATGCTTTTTTTTATTTCTATTAGTATTATTATAACTACTAGACTTTTTTTTACTATAATTACTTTAATTACTTTCTTTTATACTTTTTAGAATATAGTTTTTTTACTTATTATATGCTTTAATTATATTGCTGTGTTTATTTTTCTTAACTACTTTTATTAATTAATTTAACTTTTTTTAGCTTTAGTTTTAAATAGGGTATGCTTTTACTTTTTTAACTTAAATCCTTTTTCTATAGCTAACCGAAATCCTAAAAACTAGTATTAATTTATACTTAATACTTAGAATTATTATCTTTTATCTACTATTACTCCTGCCTATTTTATAATTACTTATATATATATTAAATTTATAATATGTGACGTATGCCCGGCCTATTTATCTATAATTATTACTATAATATTCTTTTTATTCTACTCTTTGTTTTTATTATTTTTCTTGGTATTAAATATAGTTAAACTGTGTATAACCTTCTACTAATACTAATAGTAACTTTATAATATACCTAAATTATTAACTTTTACCCTAACTTAATCCTGCTCTTGCGCTTTAATATATATTATATTTACTTTAATATTTACTTTCTTCTATTTAAGTCTACTAGTTATATATATAATAATATAGCTTTTTTCTTCTATACTATTACCTCTAATCGCTATTAAAATAGTAATACTAATTATAAATACTATATTAATAACTTACTTACTTTATGTGGTAAATATCTATAGATGATTTTAATATCTCTACTTACTATATATCCTTTATAGTATCTTATAATAAATATTATTATACTATCTTTAATAAAAATATTCCTATGCCTATTTTTTATTATGTTATTATAGTAAATACTTAATATCTCTAGTGGTCTTACTAGCTATCCTATTACTATATATATTAACATAATTAACTTTTCTTAAAACTTAATTATATAGAATATGTATGACTTAATGCCCTGTTAATTAATTTCTAACCTACTATCTAGTTTTAAAAACTTTTTTCTTATTATAGTATTTTCTCTAACCTGATTAAACAACCACATTTTCTTATCTATACGTAACTGGGTTTGATGATTTTTTAAAAAATTCTATTTAAATTATTTATTAGTCAGATTATCCCGTAACTTTATTTTATAGAATTTTAGATACTTAGTTAGCTGTTGTACTATTAGAAAATAATAACTTTTTTAATAATAATTACTAACTTTTTATAGCTAATCTGTGAACTATGTTATAAAACTAAGCTATATTAAAATATAAACCCTTATATAATAACTTATAACCTATTTATTTAACGTGGTTTTTTAATGTTATATTATAATATACCTTTAACCTATATATCTATAAATCTAATATCTATTATATTAGGCTATAGCTTCCTTAGACTATAAACTAATCTATTATATCTTAAATAAATTATAAATAACTTTTTTATTATAGCTATAGTAAATCTGCGCTATCTTTACTCTTATATACGCTATTATTATTAAATTTATTCTCTTAAAATAGCTCTAACAACTCTAATGCCTGCTAGACTACTATAAAATAAGTTATTTTAATTATAGCTAATAAAATAGGTGGATACTGCTCTAGTCTCTTTTATTTATTCTCTTTAACTTTTAAAACTACTAATACGTATACTAATAGGCTATTATATTCTTTATAAGTTATTAATTAATTTAATAGCTTAATATAAAACTATAAACATGCCTTTTAAATTCCTGTTAACTTTTCTGGTTTATTGCTATTATTCTTAGTCATGCTTTCTTTATCTTTTACTTTATTCTTTATTTTATTTATCACTATTTTATCTTTTATCTTATCTTTTTTGTTTATTTAATTTTTTTTTATAATTTTTTACTTTGTCTACTTAACTAACGCCTTTTATGTTTTTTGTTATTAATAAATAAATCTATATTTAGGGCTCATTCACTTATATTCCCTTTATATATAAGTAAAAAATATTAATATCTACTTCCACAGCCGGTAATTTTCACTAATTAACTTCTTATCTATATATGGCTGTAATAGCTGGTATTATGTCTAGTACTTTTCTATTTAAATTACCTTTATATAAATAAATATATTAATTTAGTTAATAACTAATACTTAGTTAAACTAGATTAATCTATTTATTATCTTTTAAATCACTACTTTAACGGGCTCTTCTTCTTTATTTAGGTCTATATTAAATTTCTTTATATATACTAATAAATCCGGCTTTTTTATTTTTATTAAATATAATAACTATTATGTCTGCTCTAACTACAGGTTTATCTTATTATTTTTACTTTCTTAAATTCTTATCTAGGCTCTTTTTTTAATATTTACTTATATACTTATTATCCTATCACATAACTAAGCCTATAAGGTCTTATTATTTATAGGAATCGGTTCTAGCTTGTTTTGCTATCCTTAAACAGGCTATTATACTTTAAAATACTAGAATCTATAATAAGTAATAAAAAACTGCTAGTACTAAACGTTTCTAGCTTTTTCCTATTATAACGAGATTTAATAGTAGTATAGTAATTTCTATATATAGGGTAAAATAAAGTTAAAGCTTACCTCTCAAAGAAAGCAAGAAATTTAAAATATATATATAAAGTTATATAATATAATTAAGTAATAGCTATAAAATGCTAGTGTAGCACTATTATTATAATTATTTCTCTCTTTTTAAAGTAACTATTCTTAGTCGCTGCCTTTAATAATAGTAAATAGTAAAGCTTTTATAGTTACTAAAATAATTAAGCTAAACTAGCGTCAGTAAACTCCTAAAAACCTATTTTATAAAAAAAATTAAAGAAAACTGTTATTTAAATACTATATACTAATAAAAAAAACGCTGTAGTTATAATTACTATATAAAAATTAATTAATATCTTATTAGTATTAATATCTGTATTAAATTAACTTCTTATCCGGATTAGATTAATTTCTTGTCTATATTAAGTTAACTTCTTATCCAGATTAGATTAATTTCTTATCTGTATTAAATTAATTTCTTATCTGTATTAAATTAATTTCTTATCTATATTAAATTAACTTCTTATCCATATTAAATTAGCTTCTTATTTATATTAAATTAAATTAGTTTCTTATTTATATTAAATTAGTTTCTTGTCTACATTAAATTAGCTTCTTATCTATATTAAATTAATATTTATTTAAATTAGATTACTGTTTATATTATATTAATATCTAAGCTTAAATTAGATTACTGTCCGTATAAAATTAATATTTAAGCTTAAACTTTTATAGATAGCCAATACTCTAAGGACTACTATACTATTAAGTAATATTAGTTTATTAAGTAAAAAATTTCTTTTTCTAATCTTATAAAGCATTTAATAGGTATAATAGCTTTATTAATAAGACTATTAGTATTATTTCTTTCTAGTACTTTAGCTAAGTTTATTTTATAAATAGCTAGTAATCTTCTATACTAAATTCTACTCTAGTATTACCTTTTAGAATTAACGTACTACTACTACCTTACTAGGCTAGTAGATAGGTTCTTTAATTTTTATATATCTAGTACAGGCTTACTATCTTATTAGTATATATATAAAATACAGAAAACTTTTATTAATGTGTCTAATATATATTTATAAATGTTATATAGTATTCTTTATTATAATAGCTTTACTACCTGCTTAGGCTTACTACTTAAGCTTATATTTTTATTTAAGCTTTTATTTTTATAGTATATAAGGCTTACGCTCGCCCTTCGCTATAATATTATATTAATATATATACTTCATAAGTTCATACCTTACCTATAGTATTAGCTAAAAGTATATTCTTAATAGAAGAGGTTTAGAGTTAGTAGGTTATTAAAAGATATTTATTTTTCTCTTCTTATAAACTTATCCTTAAGCTCATTAAAAAAAATTTCGGCATTTTTTAATGATTTTCATAATTTCTTATTAAATTTAGTAAGTTTAATAGAGTAAAAGCTGAGTATCTAGTATATAATACTAATATAATAATTTTAAAACTATAATAATTACAGAACTGTAGCAGTTACAGTAATTATAAGATTATAATAATTATAAGATTATAATAATTATAAGATTATAATAATTACGAAATTATGATAATTACGAGCTTATGGCGATTATAAGTATATAATAATTATAAAATTATAATAATTATAAGATAGTAAGAATATGAAAATAAGAGCTAAAAGAATAAAAAAATTACTAAGCTACTATCCTATAAAATAATAGAAGCTTTAAAATTATAATAAAGTTTAATAATAATATAGTAATCTTTATATATAAGGTAAAATAAAGTTAAAGCTTACCCCTCAAAGAAAGCGAGAAGTTTAAGATATATATATAAAGTTATATAATATAGTTAAGTAATAGCTACAGGGCGCTGGTATAGTACTATTATTATACTTATATTTATTACTTAATTTTTATATCTTTTACTACACCTAAACCTTTACGCTTTATTATTATTAACTATTAATATACTTTCTGCTAATACTTTTTTATATTCTTTTTTTCTTAATATATATAATAGTATTAGCTAGGGTTTAACTAGTATAATAACCCATTAGTAATATATTAGTAATTATTTAATTAACTAGTTAATAAAACTTAGCATCTCTAACTTACTAAGATAATAAATTATATATAGCTAATTTTAAACACCTTTTTCTACTATCTTTATTTCTTTACGTAATAATTTATGGTTACAATTTTATAAATAGCCTTTAATTTAATCTAGTTATATTATATGTTTGTATTCTTTATAAATAGCTAACTAGTACTTAACTAAATACTTAAAATACTCTTTTTTAATACGCTTTTCTGTTATTATTCTTTTATTTTATAGCTTTACTAGTTAACTAATAGACTACGTTTTTACACTTAAACCTATTACTAGTCTTTTTATTTTTATATTTAGGTATCTATTTTTATTTTTTCCTTCTTTTATAAAGATCTACTGTGATATAATCGTTAGCTTTTTTTTAATTAGTTTTTTAATATAATGTATATATTAGGTTACTTAAGTGGCGCTAGCTATAACTTCTAGTACTACTAAAACTAAAAGTTAAAAGTTTCTTAATATAACTACTATATAAATATATAATATATTTCTTCTCTATTTTATAATATCTATTTTTTTAAATATATTGTGGTTGTAGTTACCTGAGTTATACTAAATATACCTACTTAGTTAAATTATATAATAGTTTAATAATAACGCCTAAAGCTTTTCTGTAGCTAAAAAATAAGACTTTCTATTTAAATATACCTATACTCCACCCAACAAGGATTATAAAAGGCTTTTTTAGAAGGTAAAGAAGGTAAATTTAAAAGAATATACTCTATCTAATAGTTATAGTGCCAGATAACTAGTTTCTAATAACCTAATAACTAAGTATAAACCAGTTTTCGTGATTAATTCTATACTGTTGGCTATTTAGCTACTATGTAAAATACTTTCTAAAATCACGCTTCTAGATATAAGCTAGAAGGTAGTAGCTTATATAGTATATTTATTTATAGAAGATATCTAGAAATCTCTTTTTATGTAAAGATAATCTGGCTCTTTTCTATTCTCTATTAAGTATTCTATTACTAGCCAGATACTAACTCTAAAGTGTGCTAGAATAGAGCTAGATAAGTTAAATAATTAAAATACTTAAAATAAGTTAGATATATTAAGTTTTATAAGTATAGAATAGCTACCAGCACCCAGCCTATCTAATAAACCTATTAAAATAATAAATATACTAGAGGAAATAGATATTAAAGAAGAGTTACTAGCTTTAATTATTATAATTATAAATAATAACTATCACGCTAAGCGGAGTTGCTAGAAGAAGTAAAAAATATAAATATTAAAAAAAAAATAGTCTTATAGTTTAATAGAGCCTTATAATAAGGCTTGTTATACTAAGTATATTATTTATATTAATATATTACCCCATAATAAGCCGCATATTTCCTGGATTTTTAGGTAACTATTATGGACGGTAATAGTAAAGCAGTTATAACTAAAAAGCTAAAAGAATTAATAATAATAGCTAATAAAGCCCTAGAATAAAAACATATATTTAAGTTAAAAAAAAAGAATTATAAATAGATATAAGATGTGTTAGCACAGGCTAAGGTATAAGCTAAGAAATAAGAATAGAAATATAGAACTATATTAGTAGATTAGAAGTAACTATATATATAACCAAACTTAGCATATTAGTAGTACTTAAGATTATTTAGTTTTCTAATAACTTAAATAGATAAGAATAGTATCTAATATACTGCTAGTAGGTATATAATATACGCATAAAAAGTTTCCTATAAATATAAGACATAGAACGGCTTAGGGATATTTTGGATTCTTTATAGTTACTCTAAAATCAAAATCTTATCTCTAAGTTAAGACTTGAACTTAAGTGAAATAATTTAATATTATTTTATTAAATCTATTATATATCTCTCTTTCTATTTTGTGATAAAGTATAAACTTTATTTTATTAAACTTAGGGCTATCTATTCCAGATACGGAAAAAGCTAAAAACTTATTAAGTAATTAGTTAAGGTAAAGTTACTAAATATAAAACATACTATTAAGTAAAGGCAACTCATAATATTATAACTACCCTTTTAAAGTGTAAAAGAGAATGTTAGATTAATCTAATAATAAATTTCTAATTATAGTCTATAATAACCTACTATAAGGATAAACAGAAGCTTTATTCATTAAAAGAAAGTAATAGTAAAGAAAAAGTTATAGCAGGATTTTTATCTACTATAAGAAGTATATCAGAAGGAAGTAAAAATATATAATAAATTATTTAAAAATAAAAAGTAGCTATTATAGAGTTATATAACACTTTAGTTAACTTATAGTAATAAGTAATAATAGATAAAACTAGTAGAAAAAAAACAGTAAAAATATAACCTTTTATAAAGTTTAATAGTAATAAAAACGAACTTAAAATCTTTATAGCCGTAATAGACCTTTACTATTAGTTTAATTAATTTTTATTTATGACTGACTAAGATCAGATCTTGGTAGCTAGTATAAATATAATAAAAAAAGCTATAAAATAGTTTAAACTACTTATAAAAAACTATTTAGCTAAAGGAGACCCGAACTTAGGATTAGCAGGACTTATAAACTATAATAATAATATTAAAAGAACCTTTAAAAATTATAAGAGCTTTAAGAAGGAAATAATTATAGTCTTTAGAGAAATTAATAAAGAAATAGAAGTAATTTAGAAGCTTTAATAACTTAGATAATATACATTAGTAGCTAACTATATAGCAGAATTTAAGTAAATTTAATTTTAACTAAATTAAATAGATTAACTTCTAGTTATAATATACTACGCAGGACTAAAAGACAGGATTAAGAATAAGATTTTCTAAGGAAAATAACCTAGTATACTTCTAAGAATTATTAAATAAGCAGTGATAATTAATAACTACTAGTATTAAAAAAAATAAGAAAAAAGAAATAACATTAGGCTAATAATCTATACACTACGAAAAAATAGAAAAGATAACTAAACTTATAATATAATAGAAATTAACTAAGTGTTAGTCAAGAACGCATAGGTTAACAAGCAAAAATAAGATAAATAAATTAGAAAATAAATAGATTAATATACACATAGAGTATGTCTTAGTTATAGAAAAAAAAAACACTTTATTAAAGACTATAAATAATAAAGAGTGAATGTTAAATAGGCTTATGTTTAAACTAAGATACTAATTAAGATTACTATAGTCTAAATAAAACTAGTTAAGGACTAGATAACTAAAGAAGCTATTATATAATAAATTTAGAAAAAGTAATATTAAATTTATAAAAGCCACATATATCTCAGACAGAAATACGAAATACTATATTAATAAGTTAAAGATTATTTAGTAGGATAGGCTAATAATATAATTACTATTATATAAAAAGCTACTATTAAATAATACTAGACTAGCTCTATAAAAGAAGCTAACTAATTTTATAAAATAATTCAACAGAAGGAAGGACCCTTTAGAGTAGAAAATTAGAAATTCAGATAATAATAAAATTAAGAGATAATAAAAGGCAAAAAGCTAATATCTATAATAATTAGATAGTAAGTAAGCTAGGAATACTACTAAATTTATAAATTAGAATACTATATAAAGGAATATTATGTTACTAAGTACTAGAAAGTTACTTTAGAAGATAGGATATATAAGTGCTAATAAGTATTATAAGTAACTAGTAATAAGTAGTATAAAAAACTCAGTAGATAAAAACTAGCTATATAAATAAATAAGATTTATAAATAAGAATTAATATTACTTATAAGTCATGTAACCTATTACTATCCTGTTAAATATCTAGAGTTAGAATAGAACTAGAATAGAAAACTAAAGGAAAAACTTATCTTATTTATTTTATAGATATAAGACGAAGAAGCCGCCGAGAGAACCATATAAAAGAAGTACTAAATATATAGAGAAAAGACGTATATTAAATAAGAATATAAATAAATAGCTTATACTATATGAGTTAAAGAACTAATAATAAGATAAGTACTAAAATAAATAGTATAGAAATAAAAACTTAATACATAGTAAGAACTAATTTATATGGATTCCAAAAAAGAACTTCAGGACCTAAAGACTGAGAAATATAAATAGTTAGATTAGAATAAGTACTAACTAGGATGCTAATACTACTAAACTAAATACTACTAAAATAAATAGTTAGCTATAGAATTACATACTAAACTAATAACTAAGGAATGTTTCTTAGGATGGAAGTGCTAAGATTATGAAAAAGAAATAAAAAATAAGTATAAAATACTACTATAAGACTAATACTAACTCTAGTAATGTTTTATCTATAAACTAAAAAAAGAAACGCTAAAGAAATAACTGTTACTTAGAAATTAATAACTAATAAAAAACTAGAAAACTAGTAAGTAATAACTATATTACTGGAGAACTAATTTAAGGTTAAAACATAAGAATTATTACTTAACTATATATAACTTAAATAAAAACACGAAAATAAGCTATATGTAAATGTATATATTAATAGTTTTTAAACACAAGCACTCATAAACAGCAGGGCTAGTAAAACACTTATATTAAATAAATAAGTATAAAGATATTATATTTTAACTAGAGTTTTAAAAAAACCTATAAGAGTAATACGCGTAGATAATAATTTAGTAATATTTAAAAGAAATTTAATTAATTTTAAAATAGAGAATATAACTATTAAGGGAGCAAGTTACACAGATAACTGCTGTATTAAGATTATAAATTTAAATAATAAGGATTTTATATTAGGATAAGACTAGCTAGTATAATAGAATCTACTAATTAACTAAAGAATAAAGTCTATAAAAACCAGAAAGAACTACTATAAATAAATATAAGCTATAATATAGATAAAGAAAATAACTTTTCATGATACCACGTTTATTATGCTGAACAAATACTAGAGGGAATTTAGAAAATAGTTTTTTAAAAAAGCTAAAGACTAATTACTAGAATACTAAAACTAAGACCATAAAATCATACTAAAAGAGAAAACGGATTTAAAACTAAGACTATTATACCAACTATTTATTAATTAGCAAGAGGAGTTACGATGATATCTAAATAAAAATCTAAAAAAGAGATATATATAGAAAAGTAAAAGTACTATAGCATTACCAACACTTTTCATACTAAAGAAAAATAGTAAACTAAAGGTTATGTATTAACTATAGACACCTTAATAAAGCTATAATAAAAAATCGTTACCCTATACTCTTAATATTAGAACTTATAAATAAACTTAGAAGAGCTAAATAGTTTAGTCTCTTTAATATTAAGAATAAATACTATAGAATATAAATATTTAAAGGACACGAATGGATGACTATACTAAAGACAAGATATAGGTTATTTAAATACCTAGTTATGCTATTTAAACTCATAAACGCACTAGCAATATTCTAGACAATTATTAACTATATACTAAGAGAATACCTAAACGTATTTATAATAGCATATTTTAATAACGTGCTTGTATACATGAACGGGACGCTAAAAGAATATATTAAGTATATTAGAAAGGTACTACAGAAGCTTAAGAAACACAACCTATATATTTAAACAGAGAAATATATATTCCATAGAAAAGAAGTTAAATTCTTAGGGTATCTAATATCTTAAGATAGAATAATAGTTAACCTAAATAAGGCTAAGAACGTTCTGTTATAGCCTATACTAATAAACACAAAAGAAGTTTATTTTTTTCTTAGATTTATAAGCTTCTGCTGATAATTTATTAAGAACTATTTAAAAATCACAGCACCCTTAACGGAATTACTTAAAATAAACTAATAATTTAAGTGGGAAGCTAAAGAAAACAAAGCTTTTATAATCTTAAAAAAGATATTCTAAGAATTACTAATATTAAAGATGTTTAACTTATGACTTTAAATAAAAATATATATAAATATATTAAACAGAGCTATAGAAGCTATCCTACTATAAGTATAAAATAATAAATATAAATATCTAGTAGACTTTCTATCTTATAAACTTATAACTACTAAGTTAAACTATAATATTTATAATAAAAAACTATTAGCAATAGTTTAAGTATTTAAAAAATAAAAATATTACTTAGAAGGAGCTAAGCACTAAATTATTATATACTCAAATCATAAAAATCTAACAGCATTTATAATAATAAAGAAGTTAAATTAATAATAAGTTAGATAGTAGGAATTAGTTTCTACATTCGACTTTTAAATACTTTATAAAGTGGGAAAAGAAAATATAGTAGCTAATACACTTAATTAATAAGTAAACTATATAAGAGATATACTAAAGATATATAATATAATACTTAAGTAAAAATAAGATAGATCTCTAGAAAGCTTATAAATAGATATTAAATCAGTAGCCGTTATCAAAAACACCTAGAAAAAATAAATAAAGGAATTTAATAATAGATAACTACTATAGAATCTAGACTAAAAAATAATTTATGTATTAAATAAATTGTAAATAAAGTTAATTAAAGACTAACACTCAACAGAATTACATGGACATTAGGGAATTAAAAAAACTATAGAACAAATCAACAAACATTTCTAGATTCCAAGAATTTAGAGTAAGGTTAGAAAAATTCTTTTAGAATATATTAATTATAAAAAGAATAAAGTATTAAGATATAAAGAGTATGGACTTATGTAACCTATACCTTTACTAAATCTACTATAGAAATTAGTTATAATAGACTTTATTACGGGAATACTAACAATTACTACCTAAAGAGATTAATGGTATGATATGATACTAGTTATTATTAATAAACTAATAAAGTACGCTTACTGTAAACTAACCTATATAGAAATTAAAATAAATAAACTAGCTATATTACTAATTAAGGTTTTAATTACATGATATGGAATACCACGAGAATTCATTACAGACAGAGATAAGTTATTTATATTAATATTCTAAAAAACGTTTATAGAGTAGCTAGGAGCTAAGTATTATCTCTTAATAGCATTCTACCTATAAATAAATAAATAAATAAAATAGATAAACTAAATATTAGAATAATACCTATAGATATATATTAATGAATTATAAGATAACTAAATTAACTTACTACTGATAGCTAAGTTTACATATAACTTTATAAAATTATTAATAATAGGAAAATTACTATTCTATATAAACTATAGTTATAAGCTTATGGCTTATTGAGAACTATAGAAACTAAATAAAGTATCAGAATTTATAAAAAAAAAAGTTAAGAACTTATAACTACTTTATAAAGATATTACATAGAAAATCACCTATAAAGGCAATCTTAGTAAATAAATTAAGAATAAATCTAAAGTTAAGGGACTAATCTTTAAGGAGGGGGATAAAATTTTCTTAAAAAATAAAAATTTAGAAATAAAACAACTATTATAAAAACTAGACCACGTTAAATTAGGACTATTTAAAGTTAAATAATAAATAGAATTTGTAAATTACGAATTATAATTACCTAAAGATATAAGGATTTACTTAGTTTTTTATATCTCTAAACTAGAACCAGCACTACGGGATACTAAACTATAGATAAAACTTAAACTTAAGAAAGACACTACTAAGTATAAAGTTTAATAAATTTTAGACTACTAACAGTTTAGGCGTTAGTGGAAATATTTAGTTAAATAGAAAAATTACAGGCCTAAAAATAATACCTAAAAACTAATTAAAAATCTAAAGAATAGTTTAGAGCTGATTAATTAGTACTATTAGAAGCAGCAAAAGCTTACTTTAAGGCTAAATCTAAGAAATATAGAGAATATAGAATATTCTACTTAAAACTTAAGAAAGAAAGTGAAGCGGGTTAGGAAGAAGCTACTATTATAAATTATAATATATAAGTTTTTTAACCCTAAGAATAAGCTTCCGCCTCCTTAAGAGCTTAGATTTTATAAATAGAGGTTAACTTTTAATTAAATATCTTCTTCTCTTTAGAATCTATCTTTATAAGCTTATGATAAAGATAGTGGATGTAGAAGTAATATTCTTCTTTAATACAGTATAACCCAAACAAATTATCCTTAGTCTTTTTAAGTTAATAACGGAGTTTTTTCTTATTACGATTAATACGATCTTATTCTAGCTATAAGATAATTAAGTTATATTTTATATTATAATTATTATAAGCTAAGTAATAACTAGAGTTTAGATTTACTAAGTAACTTTCGCCTTAATAGAAATAATTTAAGTATAGTGTCGGCATGTGACGGGGTATGCTACAGATTCTAGAAACTAAATAATAAAAATATATTAAAGCTAATTCTAGATAATATATTATTAAAAACCTAAGCAGGAAAGAAAGGGAGTTAAGGGTCTTATAGTCTAAAATATAAAATAGAAAACTAGCTACCTTTATACTACTTATAGAAAAAAAAAACTATCTTCTAAGACGAAGACTTAGAAGAAAGGGATAATATTACGGATAGTAATAGTAAAATAGCTATAATTAAAGAGCTAAGAGAATTAGTAATAATAGCTAATAAAGCACTAAAATAGAAACATATATTTAAGTTAGAAAGAAAGAATTATAAATAGGTATAAGACGTGTTAGCATAAGCTAAGATACAAGCTAAGAAATAAGAATAGAAATATAAAACTATACTAGTAAATTAGGAGTAATTATGTATGTAACTAAACTTAGTATATTAATAGTACTTAAGGTTATTTAGTCTTCTAATAACTAAAATAAATAAGAATAGTATTTAATATACTACTAGTAGGTATATAATATACGCACGAAGGGTTTTCTATAAATATAAGACATAAAATAGCTTAGGGATATTTTGGATTCTTTATAGTTACTCTAAAATTAAGATCTTATCTCTAAGTTAAGACTT
Organism: Zopfia rhizophila CBS 207.26; assembly: GCA_010093925.1. NCBI lineage: Eukaryota > Fungi > Ascomycota > Dothideomycetes > Zopfiaceae > Zopfia > Zopfia rhizophila. Next base: position 122,907 of record ML994734.1, on the reverse strand, counting down.
AAACTTAAGTGAAATAGTTTAATATTATTTTATTAAATCTATTATATATATCTCTCTCTATCTTGTGATAAAGTATAAACTCTATTCTATTAAACTTAAGGCTATCTATTCCAGATACGGAAAGAGCTAAGAACTTATTAAGTAATTAGTTAGAATAGAGTTACTAAATATAAAACATACTATTAAGTAAAGACAACTCATAATATTATAACTACCCTTTTAAAGTGTAGAAGAGAATATTAGATTAATTTAATAACGAATTTCTAATTACAGTCTATAACAACCCACTATAAGGATAAACAGAAACTTTATTTATTAAAAGAAAGTAGTAGTAAAGAAGAAGTTATAGTAAAATCTTTATCTACTATAAAAAGTATATCAGGAAAAGGTAAGAATACATAATAAATTATTTAAAAATAAAAAGCAGCTATTATAGAGTTATATAACACTTTAGTTAACTTATAATAATAAATAATAGTAGATAAAACTAGTAAAGAAAGAACAGTAAAAATATAACCTCTTATAAAGTTTAATAGTAATAAGAACGAACTTAAAATCTTTATAGCTATAATAGACCTTTACTATTAGTTTAATTAATTTTTATTCATAACTAACTAAGATTAGATCTTGGTAGCTAGTATAAACATAATAGAAAAAGCTATAAAATAGTTTAAACTACTTATAAAAAACTATCTAGCTAAAGGAGACCCGAACTTAGAATTAGCAGAACTTATAAACTATAACAATAATATTAAAAGAACTTTCAAAAATTATAAGAGCTTTAAGAAGAAAATAATTATAGTCTTTAGAAAAATTAATAAAGAAATAGAAGTAATTTAAAAGCTCTAATAACTTAGACAACGTACGTCAGTAGCTAACTATATAGTAGAATTTAAGTAAATTTAATTTTAATTAAACTAGGTAAATTAATCTCTAGTTATAATATACTACGCAGGACTAAAAGACAGAATTAAGAATAAAATTTTCTAAGAAAAATAACTTAGTATACTTCTAAGAATTATTAAATAAGCAGTGATAATTAATAACTACTAGTATTAAAAAAAATAAGAAAAAAGAAATAACACTAGGCTAATAATCTATACACTATGAAAAAATAAAAAAGATAATTAAACTTATAATATAATAAAAATCAACTAAGTGTTAGTTAAGAATGTATAGGTTAATAAGTAAAAATAAAATAAATAAACTAAAGAATAAATAGATTAGTATACACGTAGAGTATGTCTTAGTTATAGAAAGAAAAAACACTTTATTAAAGACTATAAATAATAAAAAGTAAATGTTAAATAGGCTTATGTTTAAACTAAGGCGCCAGTTAAAATTACTATAGTCTAAATAAAACTAGTTAAAAACTAAATAACTAAAGAGGCTATTATATAATAAATTTAGAAGAAATAATATTAAATCTATAAAAGCCACATACATCTCAGACAGAAATACGAAATACTATATTAATAAGTTAAAAATTATTTAGTAGGATAAGCTAATAACATAATTACTATTATATAAAAAACTACTATTAAATAATACTAGGCCAGCTCTATAGAAGAAGCTAACTAATTCTATAAAATAATTCAACAAAAGAAAAGACCCTTTAGAGTAGAAAATTAGAAATTTAGATAATAACAGGATTAAGAGATAATAGAAGGTAAAAAGCTAATATCTATAATAATTAGATAGTAAGTAAGCTAGGAATACTACTAAATCTATAAATTAAAATACTATATAAAGGAATATTATGTTACTAAGTACTAGAAAGTTACTTTAGGAAATAAGATATATAAGTACTAATAAGTATTATAAATAGCTAGTAATAAGTAGTATAAAGAACTCAGTAGATAAAAACTAGCTATATAAATAAATAAGATTTATAGATAAGAATTAATATTACTTATAAGTCATGTAACTTATTACTATTCTGTTAAATATCTAGAGTTAGAATAGAACTAAAATAGAAAACTAGAGGAAGAACTTATCTTATTTATTTTATAAATATAAGACAAAGAAGCCGCCAAAAGAACTATATAAAAGAAGTGCTAGATATATAGAGAAAAGACGTATATTAAATAAGAATATAAATAGGCAGCTTATACTGTATGAGTTAAAAAACTAATAATAAGATAAGTACTAAAATAGATAGCACAGAAATAAGAACTTAACACATAATAAGAATTAATTTATATGGATTCTAAAGAAGAACTTTAGGACCTAAAGACTAAGAAATATAAATAGTTAGACTAGAATAAGTGCTAACTAGAATACTAATATTACTAAACTAAATACTACTAAGATAAATAGTTAGCCATAGAATTATATACTAAACTAATAACTAAGGAATGTTTCTTAGGATGGAAGTGCTAAGATTATAGAAAAGAAATAAAAAATAAGTATAAAATACTACTATAAGACTAATACTAATTCTAGTAATACCCTATTTATAAACTAAAAGAAAAAACGCTAAAAAAACAACTGCCACTTAGAAATTAATAACTAATAAAAAGCTAAAAGGCTAGTAAGTAATAACTATACTGCTAGAGAGCTAATTTAAGATTAAAATATAAGAATTATCACTTAACTATATATAACTTAAATAGAAACATGAAAATAAGCTATATATGGATATATATATTAATAGCTTTTAGATGCAAGCGCTCATAAATAGTAGAGCTAATAAAACACTTATATTAAATAAATAAATATAGAGATACTATATCTTAACTAGAGTTTTAAAGAAACCTATAAGAGTAGTATGCATAAATAATAATCTAGTAATATTTAGAAGAAATCTAATTAATCTTGAAATAGAGAATATAACTATTAAGGTAGCAGGTTACACAGATAACTATCGTATTAAGATTATGAATTTAGGTAGTAAGAATTTTATATTAGGATAAAACTAGCTAGTATAATAAAATCTACTAATTAATTAGAGAATAAAGTCTATAGGAACTAGAAAAAACTATTATAGATAAATATAAGCTATAATATAGATAAAGAAAATAACTCTTTATAATACCACGTTTATTATACCGAATAAATACTAGAGGGAATTTAGAAAATAGTTCTTTAAAAAAGCTAAAGACTAATTACTAGAATACTAAGACTAGAACTATAAAATCATACTAAAAGAGAGAATGAATCTAAAACTGGGACTATTATACTAACTATCTATTAATTAGCAAGAGAAGTTACGACGATATCTAAACAAAAACCTAAAAAAGAGATATATATAGGAAAGTAAAAGTACTATAGCATTACCAACACTTTTCATACTAAAGAAAAATTGTAAACTAAAGGTTATATATTGACTATAGACACCTTAATAAAGCTATAGTAAAAAATCATTATCCTATACTCTTAATATTAGAACTTATAGATAAACTCAGAAGAGCTAAATAGTTTAGTCTCTTTAATATTAAGAATAGATACTATAGAATATAAATGTCTGAAGGACACGAATGGATAACTATACTAAAAACAAGATATAAGTTATTTAAATATCTAGTTATGCTATTTAAACTTATAAACGCACTAACAATATTCTAGATAATTATTAACTATATGCTAAGAAAATACCTAGACGTATTTATAATAGCATATCTTAATAACGTGCTTATATACATAAATAGGACGCTAAAAGAATATATTAAGTATACTAGAAAGGTACTACAGAAGCTTAAAAAACACAACCTATATATTTAAACAGAGAAATATATGTTCCATAGAAAAGAAATTAAATTCTTAGGGTATTTAATATCTTAAGATAGAATAATAGTTAACCCGGATAAGACTAAGAACATTCTGTTATGGCCTATACTAATAAATATAAAAGAAGTTTATTCTTTTCTTAGATTTATAGGCTTTTACTAATAATTTATTAAGAACTATTTAAAAATCACAACACCCTTAACGGAATTACTTAAAAAGGACTGATAATTTAAATGGGAAGCTAAGGAAAACGAAGCTTTTATAATCTTAAAAAAAATATTCTAGAAATTACTAATATTAAAGATGTTTAACTTATGACTTTAAATAAAAATATATATAGATATATTAAACAGAACTATAAAAGCTATCCTACTATAAGTATAGAATAATAAATATAAACATCTAGTAGACTTCCTATCTCATAAACTTATAATTACTAAGTTAAATTATAATATTTATAATAAAGAACTATTAGTAATAGTTTAAGTATTTGAAAAATGGAAATATTACTTGGAAGGAGCTAAGCACTAAATTATTGTATATTCAAATTATAAGAATCTAACAGTATTTATAATAATAAAGAAGTTAAATCAACAATAAGTTAGATAGTAGAAATTAGTTTCTATATTCAATTTTTAAATACTTTATAAAATAGGAAAAGAAAATATAGTAGCTAATACACTTAATTAATAAGTAGACTATATAAGGGATATACTAGAGATATATAATATAATACTTAAGTAAAAATAAAATAGATCTTTAGGAAACTTATAAATAGATATTAAATCAATAGCCATTATCAAAAACACGTAAGAAAAATAAATAAGGGAATTTAATAATAAACGACTACTATAGAATTTAGACTAAAAAATAATTTATATACTAGATAAATTATAAATAGAGTTAATTAAAGACTAACACTTAGCAGAATTACACGGATATTAGGGAATTAAAAAAACTATAGAATAGATCAACAGACATTTCTAGATTCCAGGAATTTAAAGTAAGGTTAGAAAAATTCTTTTAGAATATATTAATTATAAAAAGAATAAAGTATTAAGATATAAAGAGTATGGACTTATGTAACCTATACCTTTACTAAATCTACTATAGAAATTAGTTATAATAGACTTTATTACGGGAATACTAATAATTATTACCTAAAGAGATTAATAGTATAATATGATACTAGTTATTATTAATAAACTAATAAAGTACGCTTACTTTAAACCAACCTATATAAAAATTAAAGTAGATAAACTAGTTATATTACTAATTAAGATTTTAATTACATAATATAGAATGCCACGAGAATTTATTATAGATAGAGATAAGTTATTTATATTAATATTTTAGAAAACGTTTATAGAGTAGCTAAAAGCTAAGTATTATCTCTTAATAGCATTCTACCTATAAATAGATAGATAAACAGAATAGATAAACTAAACATTAAAATAATACCTATAGATATATATTAATGAACTATAAGATAACTAAATTAACTTACTACTAATAGCTAAGTTTATATATAACTCTGTAAAGTTATTAATAACAGGAAAATTACTATTCTATATAAACTATAGTTATAAGCCTATGGCTTATTAAGAACTATAGAAACTAAATAAGGTATTAGAATCTATAAGAAGAAAAGTTAAGAACTTATAACTACTTTATAAAGATATTACACAGAAAATCACCTATAAAGGTAATCTTAGTAAATAAATTAAGAATAAATCTAAAGTTAAGGGACCAATCTTTAAGGAGGGGAATAAAGTTTTCTTAAAAAAGAAAAATTTAGAAATAAAACAACTATCATAAAAACTAGACCACGTTAAATTAGGACTATTTAAGGTTAAATAATAAATAGAACTTATAAATTACAAACTATAATTACCTAAAGATATAAGGATTTACTTAGTTTTCTATGTCTCTAAACTAGAACTAGTACTATGGGATGCTAAACTATAGACAAAACTTAAACTCAAGAAAGACACTACTAAGTATAAAGTTTAATAGATTTTGGACTACTAATAGTTTAGGCGTTAGTGGAAATATTTAGTTAAATAAAAAGATTACAGGCCTAAGAATAACACCTAAAAACTAATTAGAAATCTAAAGAATAGTTTAGAGCTAATTAACTAGTATTATTAGAAACAGCAAAAACTTACTCTAAAGCTAAATCTAAGGAATATAGAGAATATAGAATATTCTACTTAAAACTTGAGAAGAAAAGTAAAGCGGGTTAGGAAGAAGCTACTACTATAGATTATAATATATAAGTTTCTTAACCCTAAGAACGAGTTTCCGCCTCCTTAAAAGCTTAGATCTTATAAATAGAGGTCAACTCTTAATTAAACATCTCCTTTTCTTTAGAATCCATTTTTATAAGCTTACGACAAAGACGGCGGACGTAGAAGTAATATTTTTCTTTAATATAATATAACTCAAACAAATCATCCTCAGCCTTTTTAAGTTAATAATAGAGTTTTTTCTTGTTATGATTAATACAATCTTATTCTAGCTATAAGATAATTAAGTTATACTTTATATTATAATTATTATAGGCTGAGTAATAACTAGAGCTTAGATTTACTAAGTAACTTTTACTTTAATAGAAATAATTTAAGTATAGTATTAGCATGTGACGGGGTACGCTACAGATTCTAGAAACTAAATAATAAGAATATATTAAAGCTAATTCTAGACGACGTATTATTAAAAACCTAAATAGGAAAAAAAAGAAGTTAAGGGTCTTATAGTCTAGAACATAGGGTAGAAGACTAGCTGCCTTTATACTACTTATAAAAGAAAGAAACTATCTTTTAAGGATAAAGACTTAAAAGAGAGAGATAATATTACAGACAGTAATAATAAAATAGCTATAACTATAAAGCTAAGAGAATTAATAATAATAGCTAATAAAGCCCTAAAATAAAAACGTATATTTAAGTTAGAAAGAAAGAATTATAAATAGGCATGGGATATATTAGCACAGGCTAAGATACAAGCTAAGAAATAAAAATAGAAATATAAAACTATACTAGTAGATTAGGAGTAACTATGTATATAACTAAACTTAGTATATTAGCAGTACTTAAAATTATTTAGCTTTCTAATAACTTAAATAAATAAGAATAGTATTTAATATACTGCCGGCAGGTATATAATGTACGCATAAAGAGTTTTCTATAAATATAAGACATAGAACAGCTTAGAGATATTTTGGATTCTTTATAGTTACTCTAAAATCAAGATCTTATCTCTAAGTTAAGACTTAAACTTGAGTGAAATAGTTTAATATTATTTTATTAAATCTATTATATACTCCTCTCCTTACCTTGTGATAAAGCATAAACTCTATTCTATTAAACCTAGAGCTATTTATTCTAGATATAAAAAGAACTAAAAACTTATTAAATAATTAGTTAGAGTAGAGTTACTAAATATAAAACATACCGTTAAGTAAAAGCAACTCATAATAGTAACTTATTAGTAATAGTATTTCTAACTTTTATAATATTACTAATACTTTATATACTATAGTTATTGTTATATTTAAAAGAGTTTATACTCTAAATAATTAGACTACCCAGCACTATACTATTTTCTTTATATAGAGTTAGTAGTTATATAGATCTCTATTTCTAATACATTTTATATCTGTCTCTTTTTTTTTTTAACTTACTATAACTTTATCTAATCTCGCTAAAGCCTTACTATAGCTAAGTAAAGACAGATTTTTTAAATATAATACTATTAATTACGCTTTTTACTATACTTAGAATATAGTTAACTATTATGAGATGTAGCTTATTACTGTTTATATCTAGTATTATTAGGTAAATAGCTTTTCTTATTTGTATATATACCAAAAAGATTACCACGCTTAAGCAGGAAAACAAGAGAGTAAAAAGAAACTAAAATTATAATTATAATAAATAAAATAACTTATAGATATAAATAAAGAATATTTTTTTATAACTAATTTTCCTAAAGGCTACTCGGGAAAAGCGTAATAGCTTTAACTAGTAGTTAAAATAAGCTATACTTTAGTATACAGCCGCTAAGAGACTTAGTTAAGGTAGTTTTTATTTAATACCTTATAATTTAATTACTATCACATGGGTGGAGTAGATGCTATGTGTTAAAAAATAATATATTTAGTTTAATTTTATAAAAAGAGTTAATTTCTACACATATGCTGCTAGCTAAGCTCTTAATTTATAGCTTAATTTAGAATATATTATAGGTAATCTAATTAATAGAAAGAAGCTACTTTATATTAAAGCTAAGCTTCTAAAAACCATACATAAAATAGAGAAGGTTCTAGAGAGTAAGGATAAAAAGAATTTTATATTTATACAGTCTTAATTTACACCCACGCAGTCTTAAGTAACTGTAGTAAGTATTAAGTTAACTTAATTATTATATTAGCTTACTTTACCTAAACTATTTAAGCTATAATAATAGTTCTTATTAAGTTAATTTATATCTACTAACTAGACAGTTACTATAGGGTTACGTTACTTTTATAGAATTTCTTTAGTATATATACAAAATTCTTTATATTAACTATATAGGATATATTTAAGTTATCTTTTTATTCACGCTAAAATTACAGTGCACTATAGCTTTTATTAGCTTAAAAACTATTCTTAAGGTTAAGTGAATATATAACTACCTTAAATTTAAATTCTCTTTATCTATAAAAGAATAGTGATATGCCTAGACGCTAGATGGGAAAAAGATATATATTTTTTCAGGTAAAGAAACATAGATTACATGAATTTATTATAAATTATTATTTATTATAGCTAAAAGGCTCTAAAAGCTAGGAGTAAATTTATTAATCACTTTAAATATAAATAACCCTAATAGTGTTATGCTATCTCTAGTAGACTTTAAAATTATAAAATAAATAAAACCTTATATCTAGACTTTAGCTAATAAAGAATTATTATTAAAGTACTGTTTTAATAGAGTTAATAATACTAATAGCGTTAGTAAATATTATCTTAATTAGTAACTTTAATAAGCCTATATTAAAACCCTCTTTTCTATTTTACTTCTTATTAATCTAATTATATTAAATATACTATAGAATTGCACTACCACCACGTTGTTCTTACTAAAAATTAGGTTATTAATATAACCTAATATAATAAATTACATAGTTAAATTTAGGGTAATTCTAATAACTTTTTACTAATTTAATGTATTTATATTTAACGTATATAGGTACTAAACTTTACTCATAACTATATATATCTTTATTACTAATATCTGAATTTAATCTACCTATATTATATTTATTATTATAAGATAATAATATAAGTTTTTAACGCTCTAAAAAGAAAGGAAAAAAAAAAAAATTTCTCTTTTCCTCCCCCGTGAGGTAATTATTAGGTTGCTGCTATAATAACTATATTTAAAAATAAAACTATAATTTATTAGTATATTAAGAGTAAATATAGGTTCTTACGAATCAGACCTTACTATTAACTCTTTTAGATTAATTTTATTATAAGTTCCTAGGTAGAAATTCTCTTCGCAGGTTTAATATTATAGTATAATATAACTAAATTCTTTTATTAGTTTAGAAGTGTTTTAGTAGCCTCCTGTATACATAAGCTATCCTATAGCTTTTTTATATACTTATAAAATATTATTATATATTTTTCTTTAATAGTATACCCTATTATAGCTCTGATATACTCTTTAAGGTTAATCTTAAAGAGCTACTATAAAATAATCTATCTAATAGAGTATATATTATAAGATAATAATATTTTAATAGTTATAAAAAATCTATACTCTTTAGGGAAATTATTAATATTAGTAAATAACTCTAGAGAACGGTAATCTAGTGGCGTTATTAATTAACTAATTTTATTAATCTTAAATACGCTGCTAAAGCTATAGAGTTTAACTAAGTTATTAAAATATTAAATATTATTATTCTCACGTTAGAAGACAAGAATGTGGCTAAAGTTAATACTTATATAAATAACTTAATTTATAGTATAAAGATAGTCTAAAGCGTTGACTATCTAAATTAGTTAATTAAAATAATATAAGAACGTGCTTATCTTCTTTAAGCTACTAGTACTAAACTTTTAAATACTACTATATAAAGTAAGTTCTAGCTCTAGTTCTATCTTAGTCTTAATTTTAGAATTACAGAATTCTTTAATACGGATAATATAGTTATGTAAGCATTAAGATAAGAAATTAGCCTTATAATAATATTATTATTTAATAGGACTTAGGCTATATGGTGTATGGAGAATATAAGAGTTTCTAATACCCTTTTTAAAGAGTAGAGTTCTATTATTAGTATCTAAAAAAAGTATTAATTACTAGGCTTATAAATGTTATATAAGTTAGAAATAAATATCTTAGTAGTAACTTATAGCTGTTAGATATAAAAGGTATAGAAACATGTTATATAGTAATAAACATTATTATTTAAGCTAAGCCTTTTTTTTATGTATTTATAACACTATGAAAAGGAAAGATATAGTTATCTTTTTTTTAAATATAGTAAATATCTAGATTTATATAGCTATTATTATTATATATAGTATTAATCACGCACTCGTGCAGATGGGCTGGATTATAATAGTATATAAAAATATAAACACGTGTATAGAGGGCCTGCTAGAGTACTCTAAAGTAAACTTATAACACTAAAAATACTTTACTTATACTAATAAGAGATTTAGAAAACGTAATAAGAGAGAAAGCGCTGCTATAAATAATACTACTAAAAATATTAATAGTCTATACTATAGTATAAAGGCTTAGCTATTTATAAGTTTTAACTTAACTATAAGAGTTTCTATTATATATAATTAGCTAGACTCTCTAGTAATGTAGGTTACTAAGCAGCTAGTAAGATAACTACTATATATTATAAAGATAAAGTAAGACTATACTAATTACTATTATATTATATAGTAGATTTTCTTCCTAAGCAGCCTAACTCTAGTGTAAAATATATATTTTTATAGGGAAATTCTATGTTAATATTTAGAAATAAGACATATTCTAAGTAATCTTTAGTTAATTTCTTCTTTAGTTAAAAATCCTGCTTCTAAAAAATATATTAAAACGTTTAAGCTAAATAACAGGACAGGTAATATATATAATACTATTAGATTTAAAACTAGCTTATTCTTCTCTATTTTTTTTACTATTTCTTCTTATTATCTCTCTTTACTATCTCTTTTTACTATTACTTTTTTTATTTATAGCCTAAATAAAGCCCGTCTGCGCCTTTATTATTAATTAGAAAGTAATAAAAACATAGAATAGTAGCTATATATCCTAGTTAGCTTTCTTTATTACTTTTTTTTTCCTTTTTTTTTAGGGGGGGGTTTCGGATTTGGTAATACCTATAAAAGATTATAATATACTTATAATTAGGCGTAGTATTAGGGGCACTAATTATTAACACTTTTATTATTAATTAAGTTATTATAGTAGTAACTATTTAATATCTCTAAAAAAGTATAGCCGTAGTAAGTATAGGTTGTATATAAAGTATATATAATAAAAGACTCCTTTTTCATCACGTAAAATAGTGTTGATTTTAGAATTAAAATATAAAAAATATTAATATTAGTAATAATAAAACGTTAAATTAAATATTGTAGAAAGAAATAGCTATGCTATTATAAAGGCTAAGAAAATTTATCTAATAAATAGTTTTATAAATTCCTACTTTACCTATATTTATATTAGAATCTTTATATTAAATTGTTATAAACTCCGTTAAAGAGCGCTTACTTAGATAAGAACTATAAGAAATTATAATTATTTAAAATTAAAGTAATATATAAATATATCTCTCCTATCGCCTATTTCTTTCTCTAATTATTAAATATTATTTAATTAATTAGCATACTAGATAGGAAATGGGCATATAATTAATATTATTTAAAATTATTTTATTTTATAACGCTATTTTAATTACGTGTGAGACGTAAAACCCGCGCTATTTATACTAAAATTAGAGACTTTTTATAATATAGTTTACTTAAAGTTAGTAAAGCTAGTAGAAATATAACTTAAATCAGACTTATAAAAGCTTACAGTATAGAAGTTAATAAATCTAATAATAGATTTAAACTATTATACTATAACTATTTTCTCTTCTTCTTATTAGTTTAAGTAGCTAGGATCTTCTTACTAGTACTAAACTACTATTATAGTAATAGTATTTAAAGTAGCTAGTATATTACCGCCACTAGGCCGCAGTATAATACTTTTAAAAGAGAAGGTATTTTACTTAAGATATAAATATAAACATAAGGTAGTAATTCTATTAATACTTAAATTAAAAAAAAAGCTATAACTACCCTATATTTTAAAATACTACTAGTAAAGAACTAGAGAATAGGTTGGTAAAAAGTGAGTATTATTAAAGCATAAATACCACTACCTTAAGTACTAAGTTAAGTTCTAAAAAATACTATTTTTTTTAGCTTTCTTCTTTTTTTTATTTTTTTTATTTTAGTTAGTAGCCTGTCCTCCTCTTTCTTTCCTTATTTTTTTTTTTACTAGATAGTAGGCTTGTTTTTTTGTAAAGTCTAATTATTATTTACTTATATTTCCTTATCTAATGTTCTCTTTTTTTTAATATTATTTTTACTAAAGTAAAGAAAACCCGTCTAGTAAATACTAATTAACTAGTAGAAATAAGTAATAAGAATTTATATTACTTTTATTAAAAAGGCGCTACTGAATTTATACACTACTTTTTATTATTTTACTAAGTTATTTAAGTAAACTAGCTATAGCCTAAACTAAGAAATAGTATAAGTTAGTATAAAATAATATATATAGAAGTTATACTTATAAGAACTAGAAAATCTAAACTAGCGTTTTTTTACTTACTTTTTTATTTTATTACTTATACTATTTTATTATATATTCCTTTATGATTTTGGCGCCTAGGCTCTAGGGCTAATATAGTTCTAAAATAATTATTATAACTAGATATCTTTCTAAGTTATAAAACGTTTATTTTATTAAGCTTACTATCTCTAACCTTAGTTTAGTAAATCCTATAGATATTAGAGTAAAATACTTTAGTAATTTATATTCTTTTCTATTATTACCTTTACTATTTTCCCTTGCTAAATACGTATAGGGCTATATACTAAGGTTCTATTAGACCTAGTTTATTTTCTTTTACAGGGCATAATAGCATCTACTTTAATATTAAAGTTTTAGTAGTATTTTACTTAATTTCTAAACATTATAGATCTAGAGCTGCTTATTTAATTTATTATAATACTTTAAAATCATATATTCTCTTCTCTATTAGCTGTATTTACTATTGTCTTTAGTCTTAAATTAATTTTATTTACGTCTCTAAAGTTTAATATCTATAAAGGCTAATAAATAATTTAAGATATGATCTAAAATAGCCTACTAAACCTAGCTCTACAGTATATAAAGTAATATAGAAAGTAAGCTATTATTTTCTTTTAGGTAGTTACTAAACTAGCGCTTATATTTATAGTTACTATAGTATAAATAATAGTAGCTATTTAATTTATTATAATATAACCTATTTAATTTACTTCTACCTCTAATAGTACTAATATGGCTGTTTCTAATACTGGTGATTTTTTAACTATTAGCTTTATAATTAATCTACTTACGCTAATAATTATAGTAGAAAGGGTATAGCTAATTTTATAATAGTCTACTATAATATACTTATTTATCTTTTTAGTGGGCATATTAGTTATGCATAACTAACTATTTATTAAGAAAACTTATAATTCTTATTTTAGAATAGAATAGCTATTATTTTTTAAGCTAAGTAGTCTTAAGCTAAATAGCTTATAGTTAAGTAGCCTATTATTATTAGTACTAGTAAAGTCTCTACTCTCTTTTATAACTACCTCTGAAACTGCTATAAAACCTTAAAACTATTTAAGTTAGCTTTTTATTTTATTATTTTTATTATAATTAGCCTATTTCACGCACTGCTTTAGCGCCTATTCTAATTAGATTTATTTTATTATATTCCTTCAAAACATATTACAGTTTTCATAAGATAGCTTAAAATTAATTATTAGTATAAAAATAAGATTAAATTCTTCTCGACTAAAAATTCATATCTCTTATAATAATTTTCGTGTTTATGGTGTTGATAATATTAATGTGTTTATATATATTATCTTAATTAGCTACTTTAATAGAGTCTATACTAGTAACCTCTTTTCTCTTTTACTTTACTAAACTTAACTATATTATATATGCTACGGAATTGCACAATTACTATTATATTATTCCTACTAAAAATTAGTCTTATAATATAATTTAATGTGCTGAATTACATACTTGAATTTAGAGTAATTTTAGGACCTTTTTATGAATCTAACGTACTTGAATTTAATATACTTATGTACTAAAGTTTACTTATGCCTATATATATCTTATTACTAACATTTAAATTTAATACACCTGTGTTGGATTTACTGTCTTAGAATAGACTTTATTAAAAACGCTATTAAGAAATATTATAAGGCGTATAGTTATAACTCTATTATATAGAATATATTTAATATATCTAATAATAATAACCTTATATAGTCTCTAAGATTTATTATGACTAAACTAAAGTATGATTAATAGGCTTAAATTAAAAAAAAAGATTTATTTAAAATTCTATATAAGTTCACGGATAATAACGTTAAGATAAAAATAAAAAAGTTTAGTTATTTTTATAAGAAAGCGAAAACTAATTTATATGTTATAATATAAAACTCTAAATATAATAAACTAGCTGCATTTATCTGCAGAGTAGTGCTAATATTTCAAATACATAGAAAAAAAATTAATATATTAATTTAATAGTAAACTAGTTATTTTAAAAATTAGTATTTTTAAATTTAACAGTATATATATTAAGCCCACTCAGAATAAAGCGGTTATTATTAGAAGACTAGAAAAAAAAGTTAAGATAAAAAACAAGCGCAAATATACTAAGCTTATAGATAAATAAAAAGTAAATAAAAAAAACTTAAGTTTAGAACCTAGTAAGCCTAGTATTACTACCTTAGAGTTCTATTATATTATAAGACCGGTAGTAACTATAGTTTAGGTAATTAAGTACTAAGATAATAACACGCTTTTAGTTATAAAGGGTTAATAAAATTACTTAACTATAAACATGCTTATTAGAGAGTAACTTAATAAACTATAAAATATATTCTTTATTATAATTCTTAATAATTAGTTTAGACCTAACGCGAAGTTTAAGGCTGCTCTTACTATATATACTAATATTAAAAGATAAAAGAAAAGAGATAGCTTATAGTATAAGATTTTTATTATAACTCATAACTCTCTTATATTAGCTACTTAGAAAAATAGACTCTATTATATATACAGTAATAGATCCGTTCTCTACTATATAGCTAGTATAAATAATAATAAAAGAAATAAAGCTTTATAACTATTTGAAAATAATAACTTTAGATAGATTTTATTTTATACTTTTGTATTAGTTATACTAGTGTTAAATATATAGTATATAAATTATACTATTATAATAAAACTAAGCTATAAGTATATAAAGATTAAGTAAATATTTACTAAGATAGACTAGTAAAGATAAATGGGATTATATTACTATAATTATATCTTAGTTAATAGTAAGTCTAGTATTAAATAGAGAATAGTAAAGTCAATAGAATTTACTAAGATAATATAAAAATTAGTATATAATAATAAAAAAAAAAACGTAGATATGGTAACAGCACTGGATAAATATAAACCTATATTTCTAGAAATATAAGTAGTATATGTATTCTACTAAGTATTTTAAAGATTTAATTTCAAGAGATTATTATAGAAAGAGATAATAAGATAATAGTTATACTTTATATAGTATTACTATTAGTATACTATAACTATTATAAGTTACTTGTATACTATTTAGGTAATATATATCCCAGTAAATTCCATATAGTAAAGTAGTATATATAATAATAAAATAAATTAAAAACTTTATAGCTTTATATTGATTTTATATAATCTTATTATATATATTATCTATTATTTATACTCTACTAAGGTTTATATATATTACAGCATTTCATAGCATTTTATAGTATCTTACTATATACTTATAATTAAAGTTATAATTAGCTATAGTTTATAGTAGAGTTATAAGTAAAGTTACGTTTAGCAGCTAAATACTACTAAATACTTAAATAAAGTTATAATTAGCTATAGTTTGTAGTAGAGTTATAAGTAGAGTCATATTTAGTAGCTAAATACTACTAAATACTTAAAAATACCGGAAATGCTAGAATAACATGAATATAAAATTCTTAGCCACGAATTTTTTTACTAATATTATTATATAAATCTATATAATTCTTTTTCTAAGTTAGATTTACTTTAAAGTGTTATATTTTATAAGATTTTAAAAAAAATACTAATTTAGTTCAGTACGTTCTATAACTAAGTTTTATTAAATTAAAACTAAATAGCTACTTCTTTTTTTTTTAACTTTTATATCTTTTATTATACTACTTATTTTATAATAAAATTATATTTATTTTTCTTTTAAGCCTATTTTCTATTATTTTCTAAAAAAAAACTTTAAGTTTTAGTTCTAATCTTAAGCCTGTTTTCTCAATTTATTAGGCTAAATTAAGAAATATAAGAAAATAACTACCTAGTACTAGCTAAACTATAAGTAATAATATAAAGTTAATATTAGAGCTTAATAACTTACTGAAATGTATTAAAATATTATACTAAAAAAACCTACTAAAGAACTTAATTTAAGAAAACTATTAAATTTTAAAATTTTTTTTTACTTTTAAAAGTTATATTAGACTGTTATAAAAAAAAGTTTTAATACTATCTTATTTTTTTCTATTAATAAAAACATTAAAAATTCTGTAAAGTAGTAGTTTAAGTATTATAAAGTATTTTCTATTTTATTAACTATTACTTTTAAGCTCTATAAGTGTCTAGTTATAAGTATAAATTATAAATAGTTTTTTAATAATTTTAAACGCCTATATAAAACAAATTATAGCTAGTAAACTATTAAGAACTTAGAGAAGAAAGAGTTCTAAAAGAAATAAATTTAATTAAATATACTAAGTATTTAATACAGCAGGCTTAGTAATAATCTATAAATAATAAATTAATTTAAAATTAAGTTAGAGTTTAGTATTAAATTAGTTAGTATTAGTAATAAATTAATTTAGGCATTAATTTAGAGTAGGGTTTTTAATTAGTATTTAAAACTTTTTACAATTTTTTTTTACTATACTTTACTTTCTTTTATTCTTATTTTTTTTTATTATATAACTATTATAATATCTTCCTTTTTTAATATAATATTAACTATTGTTTTTTTAAATATACTAGAGGTTTCTACTATCTTTTATATAAAAAAAAAGGTAAGAAATTAGCTCTAGTTTAGGCCTATACTTATTAGCCTTTAGAATATAAGGATATAACCTTACTTTACTATACTTACTATTTATTAAAAGATGAGAATAAATTACTATATAGTTTTAATACTTTATTAGCTATAACTAAGCACATATAATAGTATTATTTTACTATTATTATTAAAAGGCCTTTAAGTAAAAAGTAAGAAGTTATTAAGTAGTAATTATAATAGCTTTATATTTAAGCTATAGTTAACAAGAATATAGATAAATTTCATCTTAAAGTTCTTAAAGCTTATTTTAATAATAAAGTTATTTTAAAAGCTTTAATTACTTTTATTATTATATAAAACCTCTTATATAACTTAGTTAAGTAAGTAAAGTTTTATACTTTATATTAAATACTTAATAAAGCTTATATAGGCAGGATTTTAATTTTTTATTTAATAATATATATTAAAACTACAAATGCTTAAACAAACTATAAGTATACTATATAAATTAAACTTTAAGTAGTAATTTCTTATATCTATATTACTTTTAATATTTAGATTTTTTTAAATTACTATTTTTTTTGTCATTTGTGTTTATTTTACTATATATATAAAAAAAAAGAACAAGCCTTACTTACTTTTAAAGAGGTTTCTAGTTTATAATAATAAAAACTAGTTTTTAATTCTTTTTTTAATTCTATAAAATTATAGTATTATATATAAGCTTAAAGCTATTATAGTTAATAATACTTCTTTAAATAACATTCTTTATTATACAATTTAGACTTATATAGATAAAAAGATAAACTAAAATTAGTTAATATATAACTAGTAAATTAAATACATTAGCTATATTATTAATTTTATTATATAAGTTTTATTATTTGTAAATATAATAGCAATAGGTACGCTAGAGTTATATAATAACTAAAATAAAAATAAAAATATTATAAATAAAAAGTTAAGAAGAGTTAAGTTTAGATTTTTAAAACTATTTAGCTAAGAGCATAATATTATTACTTATATACGTAAATTATTTACTTATATAAAGGTTTTTAAGAAGCTAATAAAAAAATTATAATAAATAATTATATAAAATAAATAGCTAGTACTTAATACTTATTATAATACTTAATTTTAAGTTATAAGTAAAGAAGTATTATAATTTATATAAAAGTAAGCTTTAAGAAAATCTCGTATTTTATAAAAATTGAAAAAAGCTTAAAATAATTAAGAACTATTTTATTCTCTTTATATAAACTATTTTAGTTATTAAAGAAAACTATACTTCTATTAATTATATACTCTTTAATATAAATATTTTAATCTAGTATATTTAGAAAATAACTATATAATTTATATTTTCTTTTATTTTCTTTAGCTAACTTATCTTAAAACATGTATAAGAAGAAGTATAGAAAAAAAAGACTTAAAAAGTAAGAACTTTTTAGCTTAGCTAGACATAGTATATAAGATTTTTAATAAATACTATTAAATAACTAATATATTTCTAATTTACACAACTACTTTAATTTTAAATCCTATGTTTTATATAAAGTATATTAAGTTTTATTAGCCTTAGAAGCAAAAAATAATAGTTCTTAAAATATTTAAAAAGCTTTAGAAGTAATATAAAGAAGCTAATATCTTTAAACCTACTACTATACTTTTCTTATATAAGAACTAGAATTTAAAAGAATTTAAAGAACTAAAAGAGCTTAATATATACAATTGAATCTGTTTTAATTATTTCTATATTTTTAAACTTTCTAGTAGAAACAAGTTTACAAACTATAACTTAATAAATTTATATAATTCTAGTAAGTAGAGAGCTTTTACTTAATAATACTAAAATATATAAAAACAGTACTAGTCTAAGCTTTTATAGCTATTAATATTCTTATAATTCTAGCAATAAGCAATAAACTAGAAAAAGTCTTTTCTAAAAGTTATTATATAATATTCTAGAATAAGAAATAAATAATACTAGAAATATTAGAATAGTAAGAGTATTTAAAGTACTAAAAAAAAAGCAAGCTTATAAATAGCTTTATATATAAAAAGATAAAATAAATAAGATTCTTATAATATATTATTAAAAACCTTTAATTTCTATGTTAAGAGTATGTAATTATATAAAGACTAGAGTTATTAATAGTTAATTTAATTTAAATTACACTTAGACTATAGTCTATATTTTATGGCTTTTTAAGACTTATTACTTTAGTAATATAAAAATAAAAGCCTTTTCCTATACTGTAAATATTTATTATTATATTAATAAGCTATAAAAAGCCACAAAGTATGGACTATAGTTTAAGTATAATTTAAATTAAATTAATTATTAATAACTTTAATAAAAACAGGAATTTAATTAGTTAGGTATTAATTCTAAATTAATTTAAATTAATTCTTACTAATACTAATTAATATAAAGCTAAGATTAATTTAGAATTAATATTTTAGGTATTATTACTAAGCCTGTAATACAGAATTTTAAAAGCATTAAAAACGTTTAATATATATATTTATAGTAGCTACTATTTTTTCTATATATTTAATATATAATAGCCTTAAAATTAACTTTATTATTATACTTACTAAAACCTTATAATAAGTATTTACATAACTAATTTTTGGCTTTATTTTTGACGATTTTAATGACTTTAGCTAATTTTATGAAAGTTAAAATCTTTTAAGATTATTTCTATTTTACTAATAACAAATAGTCTGTACACTCAATTTTTTAATATTTAATACTTAATTTTTTAGAAGATTTTAAGGTTATGTGTAAAGTTAATTTATTACTAAGCTCTTATTAAAACTATTATTAGTTTTAATTAAGCTAATTATAAAATTTTAATTTATCTAGTTTAAAGTTTATCTATTTTAATCTAATTTATTCTAGCCTTAATAGGCGAGACTATAGACTATTATATATACTAAAAGATATATATAAGAAAGACTTCACAAGCAGGGAGCATAAAGAGCTAAAAAAAGAGAGATATAAAATAAAATAAAAAAAAAAAACAAATCCTTAAAAAATACTTATAAGATTTAGAAAATATTTATATACCTAATTATATACTAATTATATAGATTAGTACTTTAGTATTAGCTACTTAATAGATGCCTATAAAGTATCTAAATAAGCTAGTTAGAAAATAGTAAAGAAAATATCTCTTATATTATCCTCCTCTTTCTTAGAGATTATTCTGATTCCTTAAGTCCTAAAAGAAAGAAATATCTAGCTATATTAGTTTCCTATTATATAAGTAGCAAAAGCTTATTAGTCTGCTATTAATATAGATAAATATAATTTCTATATTTTACTATACTAAACTCCTAAAAACTTTTAAAGAGAAAAAACTTAATAGAGAAGAATAGAAAAAGATATACACTAATAATATTATATATAGCTATTAAGTAATTTATAGTATATATATATTCTATAACCTTAAGTAATACTACTTAGTAACTTATTTTTTTTATCTTATAATTAGAGATCTGCTTCAGCAGCAGAAACTTAGGCATATTAATTATAAAAATTATATAATTAAAAAAACTATAACTTATTATTATAAATACCTTAATCTACCTTTTACTACTACATGTAAAGGTGGAATCTAGTAATAGAGTAATTAATTATTATTAATAATAATCTTATAATTATATAAAACGTGTTATATGGCTATGAGATTTTAAATAGATTTTATAATTTTACACTATTTACATTATATATTATAAAGTTATAATGTGTATACTAGTATTAATATATTATCACATAACTTTATATAGTTTCTGTAAGTAAAGGTAGTTTTTTTAAGAAATAATAAAATTAACTCTATATATATTTATTCTTCTATACTAACTCTTTATTTTATAACTAGGAAAGTAGTGGTTAGCTAGCTGATAAATAAAAATAAGCTTTTATTTAAATAAGTATATAATTTCTATACTTAGCTTTTACTACCTTTTTTTAATATCTATTTTAATATTAATATCTTGGGCTTTATGATACTTTAGTCTTAGTTATATTAATTATATCTATTTTTAATTACTCTATCACTTTAATTCTTTAGTGAATTTTAGATTTTTTTATTTATTTAAAGCCTTAGCTGTTACTTACACGTAAGTAATACTAAAGCTATTTTAATAATTTTATAAATACTTAGTAAAATTATAAAAAAATTATTGCAGCCTTAAGAGCTGTGACTATTAGGTATTATAAAAAAGTAAATAACTTTACGCCTTATTCTTAGTATACTAATAATAGATTCTTAGGTTATATTTAAATATATAGCTTAGAAATTAACCTTAAGAGTATTAACTAATATTATATAGCCGGGACCTTAGTAGCTTTGTGCTTTTAATATTCTTAATTATTACCTTTAGTATAATATATATAAAGATTCTAAAAGTAATTTATTAAACACTAAAAAAGCTACTACTTATAATAATAACTAATAGTAAGTTAATAAATATATTACTACTATATATAAGACTAAGTAGTTTAAGGGGAATTAGTTAAAATATTAGATAAAATCTAAAAATTATAAGAATTTATATTAATATACTTATATCTATCAGATCTCCTGTGAGTATAATTTTATTTATTATAAGATAAGTTTCTCTACTTTTTTAAATATAGTTATATGCTAATATTTATATAGAAGAGACTTAATAGTTCTAATTAATATAATCTTATAAATATTATAGTTTATAAAGATACTAAAGCTCTATTTTAGTATATTAAACTAAAGGGTATAGAATTATAGTAGTATTAGTATAAACCTAATATTAATATTAGTTAATCTCTATTTATTACTTTTCTAATTATTTTTTATTCTTAGATCTTAAATATAACTCCTTCTTACTTTTATGGCTGTATAGTATCTGTTTAGATGAGTAGCTTAAGTAATAGTAAGAATAGTTTATTATATTAACTATTTTCTTTTTTTAATTAAAAGAAAGTTATCAGCTCTAGGGAATTTTAGATTTTAAATATATATATAACTATTATAATAATAGAAAGGCGTTAGATACCTAGTAAGTAGCTAGCTATTTTTTAAGAGTATAATATATATAGATTTTATAATACTATAAACTGGAAATAATCTTAACTTATTATTTAAAATTTAATTATATATTATCTAGAGCATGTCTAGTATAAAGAGTTATAGCTTATTATTATTATTATTTTTTTAAGTTTATTTTATATGCTTTTGCGCTATAAGAGAGTACTTAACTACTATCTTTATTCTTTTAAATAAAGAAATAGTATTAGTGTTAACTTTTTTTCTCTATTATATAAAAGAAAAGTTACTAGTCTAGTAATTTTTAAGAAGCTTATTATAATTATTAAGATAGTACTTAAGCTCCTATATAGAATCTTTTACTAACTATTTTAGTTATTTAACTTTATATTAGAGCTGCTCTTAAGTAGTTTTATAGTAAAATATACCTTTAACTTTATACTAATTACTCTTTATTTTAAAGTGTTTAATTAGACTAGGTCTAAAGTTTTTTTTCTAAAGTAAATCATTCCAACTCTCTAATAAAAAGATAAAGGAAACTAGATGGATGTAAGCTATAAAAATAGGTAGATCTAACTAATAAACTAAATAACTAATTTTTTTTATAATATAAAAAGGACCTAGATAGAGTATATTTAGCTTCTTATAAGAACAATAAATCTTAATATTTTTTAAGTGTAAAATAATATATTATTTAATATTAAAATAATAATCTGTATACTTCTTATTATATTATATTACTTAGTACTTTTAAGCTTACTTTAGTGAAGATTTTACAACTTTCTATTAGCTATATTAGTATTTAAGATATTTCTTTATTTACTATCAAAAATTTACTAACTTCTTATAAAGATTTTATAAGTCTTTTAGTGCTCTTAGCTAGTAATTATTTAAAATACTATTAAAGCCTTAAGATAGTACTTTTTTAGCATATTTAATAGAACTTACTTTAAGAAATAAATAAGTTTTTAAGTTATATATATATTCTGCGTATAGAAGTAACTTGTATTAATTATTTTACTAATAGTTAAAGTATATACGCAGGTAGGACTTAAGTTCCTAATTTTAATATTTTATTTAACTATTAGTTTAAGAATAAAAAGCAGTACTAAGTTTATAATTAATTTTAAGATAGTAGTAAAAATTAAACTAGTACTAGCTTATAAACACTATCCTTTAATCTATAATAATTATATTAAAGAGGCTGATTTTAAGAAAGTACTTTTCTAGTAATAAATTAGCTAACTAATAAAAAGTTATTATTTTAGTTACAAGTAAATCCTAGATGTACTTTAAGAATCTATTAATAAGTATAAATATTATATTAAAGATGTTCTTATGTCAATTTATAGATAACAAGAGATTAGTAATAAAATCTATTAAGTAATATTTTTATAAATTTAATAGTAAAGAAATAAACTTAAGTAATTTCTATAGCTTATATTTATAAATTTTATAGACCTAATACTTCTTATAGTAGTGAATATACGCTTTTATATTCTATTTAAGCTTTAACTAGAAGTATTTTTTTTTAAAAAGATCTTTTATCTTTACTAGGCCATAATAGCTACTTATTAAATTATTATAGTTCTTTATTAAAATATTTTACTATAGGTTTTATTTATATAAGATCTAAATCTTACTATACTTATAAAGTAAGTTTATAGAGTTAATAGCTTAGTTTAGAACTTACTTAGATACTTTACTTATTTATTATTTTTTTATTAGTTAGATAATATCTAGATAGTTAGCATTCTACTCCTAAATCTTCTAGATATAATTAGATAGGTGTTTTAGGATTTCCAGAATAAAAGTATTTTTATTCTATATTACTTTAAGTATATAGACTAAAGAAACTATAGAGTAAGTAACTTAAAACTAATAAAGAAAAATACTAATAAGATTAAAGTCTATAGATTTTTCTTTAAAGTTAACGTTTTTATTTTTATTAGTAAAAGTTAAAATGTAAGTTATTAAAAATAATATATTATTAACTAGCGCTTTACTAGAGAGCTTTTAATTAATTTTATTTTAGCTATTATTAAATAGTTTATAAAAACCTATTATACTATCTGCAGGTACCTAGTTATTTAATACTATCTAATTTTTAGTAAATATTAAAATAATAGAAACACGCAACTTCTATATTTAAAGCTTATTTTAAAGAATTAGAAATATTATATATTCTAGTAATTAATTTTTTTCATGTTTAAAACCCTTTGTGTAGTTAGATTATTAGAGGGACTATCTATAAAATTATCTTTCCCTAGCTTAAATTTAATCTTAAAGTTAAATTAGATAAGTTTTTTTATTTATTATACTTAATAAGGTATTAGTGTTATGAGTTGCCTTAATTTAATAATATATTTCACGTTAGCAGCTCTGCCCTAACTAATTACTTAATAAGTTCTTAGTTCTTTCCATATTTGGAATAGATAGTCCTAGGTTTAACAGAAAAGAGTTTAGTCTTATTACAAAGTAAAAAGAAAGTATATAATAGATTTAATAAAATAGTATTAAACTATTTCACTTAAGGTTAAGTCTTAACTTAGAGAGAAGATTTTAATTTTAGAGTAACTATAAAGAATCTAAAATATCCCTAAGCTATTTTATGTCTTATATTTATAGGAAATTCTCTATACGTATATTATATACCTATTAGCGGTATATTAGATACTACTAGAGAAAATAAAAGAAAATAAGTCTTTTCTTAGTATTATCTTTTTTATTTATACTTATCTACTAAGCCCTTGCTTAATTACATATATTATTACTTTTAATCCTTAGGTATAGTTTTATATCTCTGTTTTTACTTCTTAGCTTATACTTTAGCCTATGCTAAAGCATCCTGTGTATACTTATAGTTCTTTCTTTCTAGCTCAAATATATATTTCTATTTTAAAGCTTTATTAGCTGTTATTACTAGTTCCTTTAGCTTCTTAGATATAGTTACCTTTTTATTACTATCTATAACACTATTCCCCCCTTCTAAGTCTTCGTCTTAAAAGATAGTTTCTTTTTTTTATAAATAGTATAAAGGTAACAGGTCTTTTGGCCTGTGCTCTAAATTATAAGATTTTTAACTTTCTTTCTTTTCTACCTAGCTTCTTAATAATAACATGTCTTAAGTTATTTCTAATACGTGCTTACTATTTAGCTTCTTAAATTTATAATAAACCCTATTACATGCCGTCACCGTGTTCTTGCTGTTGTAATAATAGTCACTAATATCTAATACATCTCTCCTCTAAGCGTTGTTCTGAATATATTAATTGAAATATAAAATACGACCTTATTATATTCTAGCCTAAATGGGATTAGTTGAATCGCGATAAAGAGCGTTTTTACTATTAATTAGAAAAAACCCAGAATAATCTTCTTAATCACTGTCGTTATAAGAAAGAGTTGTAGACTTATAAACGTTAACTTCGTTATAAGCTAGCCTAAATAGATTCTTAAAAGAAGGAAATATTCCAGCATGAGCTTATCTTAATTAACGAAGTTCATATAATAGAGAAGAAAGAGCAGAACTATTAGAATTAATTTAGTATACTATTATCTATAGCGTCTAGTGTCGCCTTGTTTTTTTTCTTAGGTTTTAAGTAGAATGTTCTTTATTCTCTTTACTTACTAGACCCTACTTTAGAGTAAGCTTTTTCTATTTCTTTTAATAGTACTAGTTAATTAGCTCTAAACTATTCTTTAAGTTCCTAATTAGCTTTTAAGTGTTGTTTTTAGGTCTATAGTCTTTTTATTTAACTAAGTATTTCTACTAATATCTAAACTGTTAGTAGTCTAAGATCTACTAGACTTCATACTTAGTATAATCTTTTTTGAGTTTAAGTTTTGTCTAAAGTTTAGCGTTCTGTAGTGCCGGCTCTAGTTTAGATATATAAAAAACTAGATAAATTCTAGTATTATTAGGTAGTTATAGTTTGTAATTTATAGGTTTTATTTATCATTTAACCTTAAATGGTCCTAATTTTACGTGATTTAGTTTCTTTAATAGTTTTCTTATCTCTAAATTTTTCTTTTTTAAGAAAATCTTATTCTTCTCCTTAAAGGTTAGTCCCTTAACTCTAGTTTTATTCTTAATTTTCTTACTAAGATTGCCTTTGTGGGTGATTTTCTGTGTAATTACTTAATAAAGTTATTATAATTCCTTAACTTTTATTCTTATAGACTCTAATATTTTATCTAGTGTCTTTAGTTCTTAATAAGCTGTTGACTTATAACTGTAGTTCACATAAAATAATGATTTTCCTGTTGTTAATAATTTTACAGAGTTATATATAAACTTAGCTATTAATAATAAGTTAATCTAGTTATCCTATAGTTTATTAACATATATTTATAAGTATTATTCTAATGTTTAATTTGTCCGTTCTGTTTGTTTATCCGTTTATAGGTGAAATGTTATTAAGAAGTGATACTTAACTCCTAGCCGTTCTATAAACATTTTCCAGAATATTAACGTGAATAACTTGTCTTAGTCTATAATAAATTCTCATGGCATCTTATATCGTGTAATTAGTATTTTAATTAGTAATAACGTTAGTTTATCTGCTTTTATTTCCGTATAAATTAGTTTAAAGTAAGCGTACTTTATTAGTCTATTAATAATAACTAGTATCATGTTATACTATTAGCTTGTTGAGGTAGTAATTATTAGTATTCCCATAATAAAGTCTATTATAACTAATTTCTATAGTCTGTTTAGTGAAGGTATTAGTTACATGAGTCTATACTTCTTATATCTTAATACTTTATTCTTCTTATATTTAATACATTCTAAAAGAATATTCCTAACCTTACTTTAAATTCCTAGAATTTAGAAGTGTCTGTTAATCTGTTTTATAGTCTTCTTAACTCCTTAATATCCATGCATTTTAGCTGAATATTGGTTTTTAATTAGCTCTATTTATAATTCATCTGGTACATAAATTATCCCTTAGTCTAAATTCTAAAGTAGTTATTTATTATTAAATTCCCTTATTTACTTTTCCTAAGTGTTTTTGATAATGACTATTAATTTAATATCTATTTATAAGCTTCCTAGGGATCCGTTTTATTTTTACTTAAGTATTATATTATATATCTTTAGTATATTTCTTATATAGTCTACTTATTAACTGAGTATGTTAGCCGTAGTGTTTTCTTTTCCTACTTTATAAAGTATTTAGAAATTGAAAGTTAATAGTAACTCCTACTATCTGACTTGTTATTAATTTAACTTCTTTATTATTATAAATACCGTTAGGTTCTTATGATCTAAATATATAATAACTTAATACTTAGCTTCTTCCAAGTAATATTTCTATTTTTCAAATGCTTAAACTATTGCTAATAGTTTCTTATTATAAATATTATAGTTTAACTCAGTAGTTATAAGTTTATGAGATAAGAAGTCTACTAGGTATTTTTATCTGTTGTCTTATATTTATAAGAGGATAGTTTCTATAGCTTTATTTAATGCGTCTGCATGTATCTCTACTTAAAGTCCTAAATTAAACATTTTTAATATTAGTAGTTCTTTAAATCCTTGCTTTAACTTCGTGAAAGCTATATCTTCTTTAGTTATTTACTTAAATTATTAATCTTTCTTAAGCAATTCTGTTAAGGGTGCTGTAATTCTTAAATAGCCCTTAATAAATTACCTACAGAATTCCGTGAATCTAAGGAAAGAATAAACTTCTTTTATATTTATTAGTATTAGCTATAATAGAATATTCTTAGCTTTATCTAGGTTAACTACTATCCTATTTCTAGACATAATATATCCTAGAAACTTAACTTCTTTTCTGTGGAATATATATTTTCCTGTCTATATATATAAGTTGTGTTCCTTAAGCTTCCGTAATATCTTCCTAGTATACTCAATATGTTCTTCTAGTGTCCTATTTATATATACTAAGATATTATTAAAATATATTAATATAAAGACATCTAGATATTCCCTCAGAACATGATTAATAATGGCTTGGAATATTACTAGTACGTTGGTAAGTCCTATGGGCATGACTATATATTTATATAACCTATAGCTTATCTTAAAAGCTATTAGCCATTTATATCTGTTAGCTATTTATATTTAATAATATCTATCTTTAATATTAAACAGACTGAACCATTTAGCCCCTCTGAGTTTATATATAAGTTCTAATATTAAGAGTATTAGATAATAATTCTTAACTATTACCTTATTTAATTATTAGTAGTCTATATAGAGTTATAGTTTTCTATTTTTCTTTAGTATAAATAACGCTAGTAATATAATCTCACTTTTGCTTTCTTATAGGTATCTTTTCTTAATATTATTATTCAAATATTATCATAACTCTTCTTATTATTTAATGGATATTTGATATAATAGTGCTGGTTTTAGCTTTTCTTTTTCTTCAAATATAATCTTACAGTCCTAATCCTTATATTCTGGTATTTAGTTTTCTTATTCTTCTATAAATTATTTTCTAAATTCCTTCTAGTATTCATCTGGCATAATAAACGTGGTATTATAAAGAGTTACTTTTTTTATCTATATTATAGCTTTCATTTATCTATAGTAGTTTTTTCTAGTTTCTATAGACTTTATTCTCTAGTTAATTAGTAAATTCTATTATACTAGCTAGTCCTATCCTAATATAAAATCTTTACTACCTAGATTTATAATCTTAATATAATAGTTATCTATGTAATTTGCTACTTTAATAGTTATATTCTCTATTTCGAAATTAATTAGACTTTTTTTAAATATTACTAGATTATTATTTATATATACTACTTTTATAGGTTTCTCTAAAACTTTAGTTAAGATATAGTGTCTCTGTATTTATTTATTTAATATAAGTGTTTTACTAGCCCTACTGTCTATAAGTGCTTGCGTTTAAAAGCTATTAATATATATATCTATATATAGCTTATTTTCGTATTTTCATTTAAGTCGTGTATAGTTAAGTGTTAGCTTCTATATTTTAACCTTAAATTAGCCCTCTAGCGGCATAGTTATTACTCACTAGCCTTCTAGTTTTTTATTAGTTATTAACTTTTAAGTAGTAGTTATTTCCTTAGTGTCTCTTCCTTTAGTTCGTGAATAGAGTATTATTAGAGTTAATATTATCCTTATAATAGTATTTTATGCTCTTTTTTTATTTCTTCTCTATAATTTTAGTACTTTTATTTTAAGAAACATTCTTTAGTTATTAGTTTAGCATGTAATTCTGTGGCTAATCATTTATTTTAGCGGTATTTAGCCTAGTAATATCGGCATTCTAGTTAGCACTTATCCTAGTCTAACTATTTATATTTTTCTGTTTTTAAATCCTGAAGTTTTTTTTTGGAATCCGTGTAGATCAGTTCCTGCTGTGTGTTAAGTTTTTATTTCTATACTATTTATTTTAATACTTATCTTATTATTAGTTCTTTAACTTATATAGTATAAGCTATTTATTTATATTCTTATCTTATATGCGTTTTCTCTTTATATATTTAGCACTTCTTTTACATAAATCTCTCAGCGGCATCGTTATTCTATACCTATAATATTAATAAAATAAGTTCTTTCTCTGGTTTCCTATTCTAGTCTTATTCTAACTCTAAATATCTAACAGGGTGGTAATAGGTTACATGGCTTATAAATAGTATTAATTTTTATCTATAAATCTTATTTATTCACGTGGCTAGTTTCTATTTACTAAGTTCTTTATACTATTTATTACTAGCTGCCTGTAATACTTATTAGCACTTATATATCCTATCTTCTAAAGTAACTTCTTAGTACTTAGTAATATAATATTCTTTTATATAGTATTCTAATCTGCAGATCTAGTAGTGTCCTTAGCTTATTTATTATCTAATTATTATAGATATTAACTCTTTACCTTTTATTATTTCTTAATCCTGCCTTTATCTAAATTTCTAATTCTCTACTTTAAAGGGTCTTTTTTTCTGTTATATTATCTTATAGAATTAGTTAGCTTCTTCTATAGAGCTGGCTTAATATTATCTAATAGTAGCTCCTTATATAGTAGTAATTATATTATTAGCTTATTCCACTAAATAATTTTTAACTTACTAATATAGTATTTTGTATTCCTATTTAAAATATATATAGCTTCTATAAATCTAGTATTATTTCTTCTAGATTTGTTATATGATAGTCTCTTTAGTTATCTAGTCCTTAACTAGTTCTACTTAAATTATGGTAATCTTAATTAGTGTCTTAGTCTAAACATAAGCCTGTTTAATATCTATTTTCTATTATTTGTAATTTTTAATAAAGTGTTTTTCTTTTCCGCATTTGAGGTATACCTTACGTGTATATTAGTTTATTTATTCTCTAGTACGTTTATCTTATTTTTTTTTATTAATCTATATATTCTTAACTAATACATAATTAATTTCTATTGTATTATAGGTTTAAGTATTTTTTCTATTTCTTTATAGTATATAAATTACTAGTCTAGTATTATTTTTTTTTTCTATTCTTTCTAGTACTAATAGTTGTTAATAGTCACTACTTGTTTAATGGCTTTTAAAAGTATGCTAGGTTACTTTTCTTATAAAATCTTATCTTTAATTCTATTTTTTAATTCTATATAATATATTATAACCAATAGCTGGTCTGTCTAATTAAGTTGTGATTAGATTTATTTAAATTCTACTATATAATTAGCTGCTAATGTTTATTATTTAAGTTATTAAAGCTTTTAAATTATCTTTATTTTTTTATTAATCTTATTAAAGACTACAACTAATTCCTTTTTAAAGCTCTCATAATTTTTAAAGGTTCTTTTAATATTGTTATTATAGTTTATAAGTCCTGCTGATCCTAGATTAGGGTCTTCTTTTACTAGATAGTTCTTTATAAGCGGTTTAAACTACTTTATAGCTCTTCCTATTATGTTTATACCAGCTACTAAAATCTAATCTTAATTAGTAGTAAATAAAGCTTAATTAAACTAATAGTATAAGTTTATTATGGCTATAAATATCTTAAGTTCATCCTAATTCCTGTTAAATTTAAAAAGTAGTTAAATCTTTACTATTTCTTTTTTTCTATTCTTTACTATTTCTTTTTTTCTATTTTTTACTACTTTAACTTATTACCACATACTGATTATGACATCGTGTAACTTTATAATAGCTATTTTTTATTTCTAGATAACTTACTACGTGCTCTTAGTTTCTCCTGATATATTTCTAATAGTAAATAAAAATCCTGCTATAACTTCTTCTTTATTACTACTATTACTTAATAAGTAAAGTTCTTATTCATTCTTATAGTAGATTATTATAGACTATAATTAGAAATTTATTATTAGAATCAATCTAACGTCTTTTCCTATACTTTAAAAGGGTAGTTATAATGTTATGAGTTGCCTTAACTTAATAGTATGTTTTATATTAATAGCTTTACTCTAACTAATTACTTAATAAGTTTTTAGCTCTTTCTGTATCTAGAACAGATAGCTCTAGGTTTAACAGAAGAGAGTTTAGTCTTATCATAAAATAGAAAGAGAGTATATAATAGATTTAATAAGATAGTATTAAACTATTTCACTTAAGATCAAGTCTCAACTTAGAGAGAAGATCTTGATTTTAGAGTAACTATAAAGAATCTAAAATATTCCTAAGCTATTTTATGTCTTATATTTATAGGAAATCCTCCGTACGTACATTATATATCTATTAGCGGTATATTAGATACTACTAGAAAAAATAAAAGAAGATAAGTTTTTTCTTAGTATTATCTTTTTTATCTATACTTATCTACTAAGCTCTTACTTAATTACATATACTACTACTCTTAATCCTTAGGCATAGTTTTATATCTCTGTTCTTACTTTTTAGCCTGTATCTTAGCCTATGCTAAAGTGTCCTATATATGCTTACAGTTCTTTCTTTCTAGCTTAAACATACGTTTCTATTCTAAAGCTTTATTAGCTGTTATTACTAGTTCCTTTAGCTTCTTAGATATAGTTACCTTTCTATTACCGTCCATAACAATTAGTTTCTTTATTATTATAAAATACTCTAAATTATTATAATTTAAAAGTACCTTAATTAAGTATGTAGCATGTTTAAGGTAGTATCTCTAATACTTAAAACTATTAATAATAACTAAAAGCTTTTTATTATGTGTATAATATTAGATTTCTAGACTACTAAATTTTCAGCTATAGTATATAATTAGCTTTTAATATAACTAGTTCTATTCCTTTCTTTATAAGAGCTAAAGGAGGATTTTAGCTAGAATAAAGTTAAATACATTTATAAGAACTATTAGAGGCTAGTCTAGTTTAAAATACTATAATAAAAAAGCTTATATAAAATAACTATATAGTATCTAAAAAGCTTACTATATATTCTTAGGCTAGGACTATATAAGGTACTATTTAGTTAACTCTTTTTTTACTTTTTTATATTTATAGAAGTTTTGCTTAGAAGGCGTTTATAACATAGCTATTATATAATTAACTAGTAAACACATAATATTAGAATAGTTATAGATAAAGTAATAATAAAAGTTTATAAATTTAAAAAAGATTTAAATATTTTAATAGCTCTCTAGCTCTGGCTACTCTTAAATAGTTTTTATACAAACTAGGTCTATTACAACGCCTTTAGGTGTTATAATAAAGTCTAGAAATTTAACTTACTTAGTATTAAAGATATATTTAAATGCTTTAGCATATAAGCTTTAGTTATTTAGTTTTTTTAATACTTTATAGACATGCCTTTCATAATTATTTTCCTTCTTAAAGTAGATTAGAATATTATTAAGATAAATTATATAAGTATAGTCTAAAAGTCTCTTAAGTACTTAGTAAATATAGAACTAGAAGATTATAAAAGCATTAGCTAACCTAAAGGGCATAATAAGGTATTTAAAATAGTTATAATAAATCTTAAATATAGTTTTTTATTTATTTTCTTTCTTAATACGAAGCCTGTAATAGGCGTTACGAAAGTTAAGCTTTATAAAGATTTTAGCTTAAGAAAAACAGTCTAGTATCTTACTTATAAGTAAGAGTAGATAATAATTTTTAACTATAATATAATTAAGACCGCAGTAATTAACATAGAGCCTTATTATATTATCTACTTTAGGGATAAAAAGGATTAGTACGTTTACTAGTAACTTACTAGACCAGATCTATCTCTTTTTAAGCGAAGTATTAATATACTCTTAAAGGATTTCAAGCTCCTTCCTAGAAAGGTTATAGATAGAGAGGTTTAGAGGCGTTTTATCTTTCTCTAGATCTATTACATAATTATACTTTGAATTCTAAGTAAGCGTTTTTGCCCTCCTGCTACTAAACACCCGCAGTAAGTTCCTTAGGGACTGCGGAACGTTTAACAGGTCCGGGTCCTTAGGGTTTAATGCATCATCTTTAGGTAGATCTTAAAGCTCTTATAGTACGCCCTTAGGTAGCGTTGCACGCTGAGGGGGCTATTTGGAGATATTTGCGATCGTATGATGAACTACTATATTAGGCAACTAATTAAGACAGGGGAAGTTCTGGACGCACTGTTTTAAGTAGTCAAGAAGCTCAAGAGTGTAGTTCTTGAGAAACAAGAGACCTTAGTTGAATGCTGCTGTAGTAGGATCAGAATTGTCACCACTGCCTGGGTCTTAAGTCGGTAGCGGCTCGGTCTCAGTGTGCTTCTAAAGAAGCTATTCCAGTTAGATTGTTTCTTTGGTACTATGGTCTAAAGAGTGTATCCGGAACTGCTGTGGGTAGAGAGCATATACAGCCTCACCCTCTCGCATGTCATTTAGCAAGTGGTTGACTGTTGAGATAGTAATATAGCTTGACGATTCGTCATCACGCCACTATTTAAAGCTTCCATTTCTGAAACGAATCTTGGGATCCGCTTCTGCAAGCTATGGATAGCCAAGGACCAGGTCATAACCTGCGAATTCGGCAGCCTAGAAAGTCTAGGGCTCTACTGTCTTAATGTGGCCGTGCATGTCAGCACACTTCAGGTTCAGCTCATGAGCTGAATATAACTATAGTTAATGTTAATTAAGGAAACCTGCTAGAGGCTTCCTATAATGGAGAACCGCATTAAGATTATGTCTTGCCGTGATGTCAAATCATATGAGATTAATCTCAGCACTACTGTCGTAGAGAGCATGAAGTTTTATAGTCTTTTCACTATCTAGAATTAGATCAATAGTAACAGCGATTCGCAATCGTTTCTTATCAGATTCTGGCCCTAATTGTAACTGGGAGAAGTTGGCAATTAGGGCTTGTCTTTTTCAGAGTTGCTAACAATCAACTTCATCAACCGAAGTTGGTTGGTTGATTGAGTTCTACCAACTCAACCAACCAACTTGGTGAGCTGATTCTTCTCAATCAACTCAACTTAAAGGCCTCAAGTTGATTGAGTTGATTGAGTTCAAGTTGGAGAGGTTTTAGATAGGCCGGGATCTATCTTTGTGATAGATTTGTAGTGTTTCGATCGTAAACTGGCTGTGGGATAGGTGTTGCCAGGTAACGCTTAAAGTTGCCTCTTGCGTACTTAGTGAGATGTGGAGTAAAGATTAAGCAAGGATTACCTACACAATAGCTCAACTCCTGCACCAACGCGTCAATCTCAGCCATCTTATACCCACCACCACACTTTACCCATCCTTGAATAGTCGTCTAAAATGAACGAGAACCTTAAACGGGTCTTTAAGGAGGCCGTCACACGCGAAAACTGTAGAAATCCACCCCAGACACCCCTATCTCTGCGCCCGGAGGCAGACGACGTGTTGGACGCCAATGCAGATACGCTGGTTGAGGTAGCGACTGATAAGAAAAATAATGCAGCACTGTTCGAGAGCCTTACATAGAAAAAGTGCCTCATCTACAAAGAAGAGCTTACAAGCACAGTCGAGGCAGCAAGCCAAGCTGGATTTATCAGTACGGATAGCCAGTTTGGCACTGGAAGAAGCAGCAGAAGTACTGGCTCTGCGGGTACTGTCATGAACACAATATCCCTAGAGGAGAGTATTACGTCCACTAATCAACAACCTCAGCAGGCGCCTACCTAGAGAAGAATAGTTGTCACCGAGTAGCGCTCTTGTCATCAAGTAGTGCTCTCGCCATCTCTCATCTTTAGCCTTCATGGCGTCAGCAGATTGCGTACCCTCCTACGTACGCTCTTACGTACAATCCACCTCGATTGTGTATATAGATCGAGTCTTCCACTCATTTAATTAATCATGGGTTGCTACATTATTGATTCCCTGCACTCGGTTACAGTTATGAGCCCGGATCGTGCTACTGAGGCTATCTTTAACATCCTCAATCTGCTGCGCGACTAGTATACCGACGCTTACACAATCTTTCAGCATCTCATCGCTATTGTCAATCTTTTGCATACTTCCTCAGCACTTCTTTTGATTTACTCCTCATCACTGCCATGGCTACATCTCTTTTATCAGGCGATCAGATGATCCACAAGACCACCGTCGTTCTTGTCACCTCGAAAGACTACCACAATTGGTTGTTTCTTGTCAAGGTTGCGGCACTGAAGACTGGAGTGTGGTCTTACATTAATCCTGATCTTGCAAAAGATAACCTGTCAAAGAACGATCCCCCAAAGAAGCCTTTACCTAGGGAGATCCAGCCAGCACAGCTAGACGCCAACGGGACAGTCCAACGTGATGCAGCAGCATCAATAAGGGACCTGGACAGAGATCGGCTAGCTATTTATAGCACAGAGTTTTCGATCTATCGTGATGATTTACAGGAGTTCAATCAAATCAGGAAAGCCCTTGCAGAGATTACCATGCATATTAGCGGGACAATTGATAAACGCCACATTCCAATTATCCAAGACCTTACTGAGCCGTACGACCAGCTGAAGGCCCTCACAAAGCAACTCTGCCCAACAGACGCAAGCCGTAAACGGGAGGTTGCTATTGAGTATAACCAAGTCAGGCTCTGGAAAGGAAGACAGAATGTGGATAAGTGGCTTGAAGAATGGCAAAACGCCTATATGCTAGCAAAGAAACTGAACCCGCCAGAGGTCCATGAGAATCAAGTATAAGAAGACTTTGTACTGGCTATTAAGGCCATACATCCTGAGTTTGCTGGAGCACTTGAAGTTCACCTATCAGAACTAGAGCTAAAGAACGAGGCCTTTCTAACAGTTAAAGACCTTCAGGCTCGCTTCATCAACTTCCACCGCAAAACTGGAGGACCTAAGATGGTCGATTTTAGCTATTTAGCTCATGCCACGCTAAACAGTCAATCGCCACCTACACCTACATCTGGCAACAATATAAAGCCACACAAACCTTGTCTATGTGGCGACAACCATCGATTCTAAGATTGCCCATATCTCTTTGCCTGAAATCAATTAAAAGACTGGAAGCCAGACGCTCAGAAAGATAAGAAAGTAAAAGATAAGCTTCAAAAGAACTGGAAGCTGAGAGCGACCATAGACAAAATCGAGAAGCAACATAATTCTGACATAATAACACCGCCTCAGGAACCCATTGATATAGGCTCTCCTTCGGAGATAACTCTGCGTACATCATTTGCAGCCATGTACGAATCGAGCTTCTCCACCACTCATTCAAAGACGACGTATTCTCTCAAAAACAGCTGGATCCTGAATCCTAGAGCAGACATACATGTGTGTAATAACGACGCCAATTTCAGAACTACTAAACCTACTGTTCCTAACGAGGATGTCTTAATTACTGGCAGCAGTCAAATACAGATTAAAGCATGGGGAGATGTCACGATTAAGGTTAACACACTGACTGGCCCTTGAGCCATGGACTTACATAACGTTGCGCTTGTAAGGTCGTTCTTTACTAACGTTGTAGCACTTTCCAAAGCCATTCAGAACAACATCCATTTCGATTCAGGTCATAATATACTGTACGACGGTAAATCAGGTGCTACTGTGTGTACTACCAAGCGTGTTAGTGGACACTGGTGTTTGACACATCGCCCGATTACCCTCGAAACTCATGAAGCATTAATTGAGTACGACTCTCATGAAACTTTTCAGACCTTTGCATCTGCAAGGCCACGTCCATGGAAGCCGTCAATTAACAAGCGACCGATTGGGAATACCCATCAGCATTTTCACAAGGTTCTTGGCCATCCTAGCAAGCAGGCAATCGATCATCTGCCTGCCAAAACTCGAGGCATAGTTCTTACTAATAGAGAAAGAGCACTAGCCATGAATGAATGTAGTGTATGTACAGAGACGAAACTGCATCAGATGGTGTCTTGAAGCACTGATCGCGAATTCCCAGCAGGCAAGCCGTTTGAAAGAATTGCCATCGACATTATAGAGCTCTTATACAAAGCCTATAATGGCCATCGCTACATCCTGCATTCGTACGACACTGTCAGTAAATACAACTGAGTTCTTACACTGGCACATGTGGACAAAGCCACTGTTGTTCCAGCCATCAAATCTCTAGCAGCAGAGATAAAGCGCGAATTTAGTATCGACATTATTTGGCTCTAGACGGATAACAAGTAAGGATACGGTAAAACAGGCGACCATGTAAAGGGATAGTATAAAGAAGAAGGAATCAAGCTGGAACTTAGGTCTCTATATACCCCTGAGTAAAATGGTGCTGCTAAGTGTTCAGGTAAAACGCTGATTCAGCGCGCAAGAGCAATGCAGCTTAAAGCTCAATTACCAGCTAAATTAGCCCCAGAGATATTCCTTTATGCAGCCTATTTTCTGAACCGAACGCCTAATGAGCAGCTTGGCTGGCGTACACCCTATGAGTTAGTCTATAGCAGGCTTCCACCCATAGAACATCTGAGAGTATGGGGATGTAAGGCATATGCTCTGAACAAGAAGATTCCAAAGAGAAAGAAGCTAGATTCCCGAGCATTTATCGGCTACTTGGTTGGCTACGACTTGATAAACATCTATCGCATCTGGATCCCAGAGAAAGGCGAGGTGATTCGTACAAGAGATGTCATATTCCATGAAAACAACTACCGTAACGCCAATCCACAGACCCTAGGCTTGCTAGTCAGAGATACCCTTGAAGACATAATTCAGGTCATTAAACAGCCGATTCCAGCGCCTGAAATGGCTATTAATTATGAAACTGGCCATTACGCTATAAATCTGAACCTGGAAGAACAAAGCACTCCACCGAGCACTTTACCAGGCCCCCTACCAGCCACGCCAATAAAAGACAAAGCAAATCAGCAACTGCCCACCCTAGACACATCTAGAAGACGATTACATGAATCGCTATCAGACAATGGCGACGCATCTAGCACTTTAGAGGGTCATTCAGCCAGAGGCGAAACGCCAATACAAGAAGCTGCTGCCATAGGACCTTCAGAAGAAGAAGAAGAAGAAGAATACATTCCAAATAGGCATGAAAACAATGCGCTAAAAAAGGATGAAATCTCAGCAACTCTCTCTAATGAGTATGTATTACCAGAAGGATCTTAATGTACAGGCAAATCAGCACATGCAGCCTTCCTAAGATGTCCAAATCTTAAAGACTTAGCCAGCTACTATTCAGCCTTTGCTACTAAATTAATAAAAGACTTAAAGAACTACCTAACTAGAAAACTTCATCACGACCAGCTGCCACCGCCGCTAAAGAACTAGAAAGAGATGCTGCAACATCCCTGCTCTGCTGGCTTCAAGCTTGCTACTAAAAAGAAAGTTAATTATTGTATAATAATAGGAGTATTTCTTCTAGTTACTAAAGATAAAGCAGGAGATGTAGCAGTTATTCCTATTATCTAGATTTTTACGTACAAATTTAACGCCAACAGATTCTTGATTAAATTCAAGGTAAGAATTTGTGTACGAGGTGACTTATAGATCACCTATAAGAACACATTTATAGCTACTATAGCAGCAAGAACGTTCCGAGCTCTTATAGCTATTACGGCTATATTTAATCTTAAGATTTAGTAATAGAACGCTGTTAATACCTTCCTGAATACCAAGCTAATAGAGAAGACTTATTATACACTATTATAAGATTTTAAGCACCTTAGTTTAATTCTGTTTTTACTATAAGTGCTATACGGTCTTAAGTAATTACTATAGCTCTAATATAATAAGCTTTATAAAACCTTTTTTGAAATTAGATTAACAGAGGTTTTAGAAGTCAATTGCTTATTCACAAGTAACAAGCTAATTATATTCTTTTATATTAATAATATTATAGCTATGTGCACCAAACAGGATCTCTTTACTTTATAAGAATTTAAAAATACTCTACTATAACGCTATTAATTACGACAGATAGGAGAACTTAAGTGGTTTCTAGAAATTTAAGTTAATAGAGATTAAAAGAAGAGAAAGCGTTAGCTATTACAAGCTTCTTTTATTAATAAAATTTATAAGAAGTTTAATATTAAGGCCCTTACTAATAGGCATTACCTAAAGACTTTACTACTAAATAAGTTTATTTAAGTATCTAAGTAAAAATACAACGCCCAGCGTATATACACTTACTAGTAGTAAATTAGTTTATTAGCTTATTTAGCCCTTATTAGGAGACCAGACATTACCTATAACTATGTACTAATATTATAATTTCTAATAAATCCTTCATAAAAACACCTTAAGTATGCTAATTAAATACTAAAGTATCTACTAGAAATAATATATCATATAATTCAGCTATCAGCTATAAATTATTCTAGTTTAATATAAATTAAAGATAAATCTAAGCCTGAGTTTTACAGGGTATTGTTATGGATAGTAATAGAAAAACAACTGCACCTAAAAAGCTAAAGGAACTAATAACAACAGCTAATAAAACTCTAGAATAGAAACGTATATTTAAGCTAGAAAGGAAGAACTGTAAGTATATATAGGACACTTTAGCACAGACTAAAGTACAGACTAGAAAGTAAGAATAGAGATATAGAATTATACCTAAAAATTAAGAATAGTAGCACATGTAATTAAGTAAGAGCTTAGTAAATAAGTATAAATAAAAAAAATAATACTAAGAAAGAACTTATTTTTCCTTATTTTTTCTAGCAGTATTTAATATACCGCTAATAGGTATATAATATACGCACGGAGGATTTCCTATAAATATAAGACATAAAATAGCTTAGGGATATTTTAGATTTTTTATAGTTACTCTAAAATTAAGATCTTCTCTCTAAGTTAAGACTTGACCTTAAGTGAAATAGTTTGATATTATCTTATTAAATCTATTATACACTTTCTTTCTACTTTATAATAAGACTAAACTCTCTTCTGTTAAACTTAAGGCTATCTATTCTAAATATAGAAAGAGCTAAAAACTTATTAAGTAATTAGTTAGGGCAGAGCTGCTAATATAAAACGTATTATTAAGTTAAGGCAACTCATAACATTATAACTACCCTTTTAAAGTGTAGGAGAGGGCGTTAGATTGATTCTAATAATAAATTTCTAATTATAGTTTATAATAACTTATTATAAAGATGAATAAGAACTTTACTTATTAAATAACAGTAGTAGTAAAGAAGAAGTTATAGTAGGATTTTTATTTACTACTAGAAATATATTAGAAGGAACTAAGAGCGTATAGTAGGTTATCTAGGAATAAAAAATAGCTATTATAAAGTTACGTAATACCATAATCAGTATATAGTAACAAGTTAAAGTAGTAAAAAATAAAAGAGAAGAAATAGTAAAGATTTAACTACCCTTTAAATTTAATAGAAATTAGGATAAACTTAAGACATTCATGGCCGTAATAGACTTATACTATTAGTTTAATTAAGCTTTATTTACTACTAACTAAGATTAGATCTTAGTAGCTGGTATAAATATAATAAAAAGAGCTATAAAGTAGTTTAAACTACTTATAAAGAACTACCTAGTAAAAGGAGACCCTAATCTAGGATTAGCAGGACTTATAAACTATAATAATAATATTAGAAGAACCTTTAAAAATTATAAGAGCTTTAAGAAGGAATTAGTTATAGTCTTCAGTAAAATTAATAAAGAAATAGAGATAATTTAAAAGCTTTAATAACTTAAATAATAAACATCAGCAGCTAACTATATAGCGGAATTTAAATAAATCTAATTACAACTTAATTAGGTAAACTAGCTATTAGTTATAATATACTATACAGGACTAAAGAATAGAATTAAGGATAAAATTTTATAAGAAAAGTAATCTAGTATACTTTTAGAAGCTATTAAATAAGCAGTGACTATTAACAACTATTAGTACTAAAGGGAATAGGAAAAGAAAAATAATACTAGGCCGGTAATCTATACACCACAAAGGAATAGAAAAGATACTTAAATTTATAATATAATAGAAATTAATCACGTATTAGTTAAGAATATATAGATTAACAAAAGAAAACAAGACAAATATACTAGAGAACAAATAGACTAATATATATATAAGATATGCCTCAAATACAGAAAAAAGAAACACTTTATTAAAGATTATAAATAATAGAAAGTAGATATTAAACAGGCTTATGTTTAGACTAAGATATTAGTTAAAATTACTATAGTCTAAGTAGAACTAGCTAAGGACCAGATAACTAAAGAGACTATTATATAATAAATTTAAAAAGAATAATACTAGATTTATAGAAGCTATATATATCTTAAATAAGAATATAAAATACTATATTAGCAGATTAAGGATCATTTAGCGGAATAAGCTAATAATATAATTACTATTATATAAGGAGCTGCTATCAGATAATATTAAGCTAGCTCTATAAAAAAAACTAACTAATTTTATAAGATAATATAACAGAAAGGAGGACTCTTTAAAGTAGAGAATCAGAAATTTAGATAAAGGCAGAATTAAGAGATAATAAAAGGCAAAAAGCTAATATTTATAATAATTAGATAATAAGTAAGCTAAAGACACTACTAGATTTATAAATTAGAATACTATATAAGAAAATATTATATCACTAAGCACTAAGAAGTTACTTTAAGAGATAGGATATATAAGTGCTGATAAGTATTACAGGTAGCTAATAATAAGTAGTATAAAGAACTTAGTAAATAGAAACTAGCTACATAGATAAATAAGATTTATAGATAAGAACTAATATTACTTATAAGCTATGTAACCTATTACCACCCTATTAGACATCTAGAGTTAAAATAGAATTAGAATAGAAAACTAGAGAAAAAACCCACCCTACTAATACTATAAGTATAGAATAACGATACTGCTGAGAGATTTATATAAAAGAAGTGCTAAATATATAAAAGGAAAATGTATATAAAATAAGAATATAAATAAGCAGCTCATGCTATATGAGTTAAAAAACTAATAATAAAATAAGTACTAAAATAGATAGTATAGAAATAAGAACTTAACACACAGCAGGAACTGATCTACACGGATTCCAAAAAAGAACTTTAGGATTTAAAAACAGAAAAACATAAACAGTTAGACTGGGATAAGTGCTAACTAGAATACTAATATTACTAAACTAAACACTACTAAAATAAATAGTTAGCCACAGAATTACATGCTAAACTAATAACTAAAGAATGTTTCTTAAAATAAAAGTACTAAAATTATAAAAAAGAAGTAAGAAAAGAGTATAAGATATTACTATAAGAATAATATTAACTCTAATAATGCTCTATTTACGGACTAAAGAAAGAGACACTAAGAAAACAACTACTACTTAGAAGTTAATAACTAATAAAAAACTAGAAGGCTAGTAAGTAACAACTATGCTACTAGAAAACTAATCTAAGATTAAAATATAGAAGCTAATACTTAACTATACACAACTTAAATAAAAACACGAAAATAAGCTATATATAAATATATATATTAATAGCTTTTAGACGCAAGCGCTTATAGATAGTAGAGCTAGTAAAATACTTATATTAAATAAATAAATATAGAGATACTATATCTTAACTAAAATTCTAAAGAAACCTGTAAAAGTAGTACGCGTAGATAATAATCCGGCAATATTTAAAAAAGGTCTAATTAATCTTGAAATAGAGAATATAACTATTAAAGTAGCAAGTTATACAAATAACCGCCGTATTAAGATTATAAATTTAGGTAGTAAGGATTTTATATTAGGATGGGACTAGCTAGCACGATAGAACCTACTAATTAACTAGAAAACAAAGTTTATAGGAACTAGGAAGGACTATTATAGATAAATAAAAGCTATAATATAGATAAAAAAAGTAACTCTTTATGATACTACGTTTATTATACCAGACGAATACCAGAAGGAATTTAGAAAATAGTTTATAAAAGAACAAGAAAACTAAATACCAGAACACAAGGATTAGGACTATAAGATTATACTTAAAAAAAGAGAAAAGCTAAAACCAGCACTATTATATCAAATATCTATTAAATAATAAGAAGAGTTATAATAATATCTAAATAATAATATTAAGAAAAGGTATCTATGAGAAAGCAAAAACGAGATTACATCACCAGCATTATTTATATTAAAGAAAAATAGGAAACTATAATTCTATATAGACTACTAATAATTAAATAAGGCAATAGTTAAGAATTATTATCTAATACCCTTAATATTAGAACTTATATATAAACTTAGAGGGACTAAATGGTTTAGTCTGTTTAATATTAAAAATAAATATTATTAAATATAAATGGCCAACAGACACGAATAGCTGACAGCTTTTAAAATAAGTTATAGATTATATAAATATATAGTTATGCCTATAGAACTTACTAACGCACCAGCAACATTCCAAGCCATTATTAATTATATTTTAAGGGAATATCTAGATGTCTTTATACTAGCATATCTTAATAATATCTTAGTATATATAAATAGGATACTAGAAGAACATATTAAGTATACTAGGAAGGTATTACGGAAGCTTAAGGAACATAACTTATATATACAAACAGGAAAATGTGTGTTCCACAAGAAAGAAGTTAAGTTTCTAGAATATATTATATCTAGAAATAGGATAGTAGTTAACCTAGATAAAGCCAAAGATATTCTATTATAGCTAATACTAATAAATATAAAAGAAGTTTATTCTTTCCTTAGATTCACGGGAT
The DNA here is from genome assembly GCA_010093925.1 of Zopfia rhizophila CBS 207.26. NCBI lineage: Eukaryota > Fungi > Ascomycota > Dothideomycetes > Zopfiaceae > Zopfia > Zopfia rhizophila. Next base: position 78,683 of record ML994734.1, on the reverse strand, counting down.
TCTATAGGTAATTTATTAAGGACTATTTAAGAATTACAGCACCCTTAACGGAATTACTTAAGAAAGATTAATAATTTAAGTAGATAACTAAAAAAGATACAGCTTTTACGAAGTTAAAGCAAGGATTTAAAGAACCACTAATATTAAAAATATTTAATCTAGGACTTTAAGTAGAGATATATATAGACGTATTAAATAAAGCTATAGAAGCTATTCTCTTATAAATATAAGATAATAAATAGAAATACCTAGTAGACTTCTTATCTCATAAACTTACAACTACCAAGTTAAACTATGATATTTATAATAAGAAACTATTAGTAATAGTTTAAGCATTTGAAAAATAGAAACATTACTTAGAAAGAGCTAAGTATTAAGTTATTATATATTTAAATTATAAGAACCTAACGGCATTTATAACAACGAAGAAGTTAAATTAATAATAAGTCAAATAATAAAAGTTACTATTAACTTTCGATTTCTAAATACTTTATAAAGTAGGAAAAGAAAACACTGTGGTTAACACACTCAGTTAATAAGCAGATTATATAAGGGATATATTAGAGATATATAATATAATATTTAAGCAAAGACAAGACAGATCCCTAGGAAGCTTATAAATAGATATTAAATCAATAGTTATTATTGAAAATACTTAGGAAAAGTAAATAAAGGAATTTAATAATAGATAACTACTCTAGAATCTGGACTAAAGGATAATTTATATACCAGACGAATTATAAACAGAGCTAATTAAGAACTAACATTCAGCCAAAATGCACGGATATTAAAGAGTTAAGAAAACTATAGAACGGATTAACAGACACTTCTAGATTCTAGGAATTTAAAATAAGGTTAGGAATATTCTTTTAGAATATATTAAATGTAAAAAGAATAAAGCATTAAGATATAAGAAGTATGGACTTATGCAACTAATACCTTTACTAAACAGACTATAGAAATTAGTTATAATAAATTTTATCACGGGAATACTGATAATTACTATCTTAATAAGCTAATAGTATAACATGATACTAGTTATTATTAATAGACTAATAAAGTACGCTTACTTTAAACTAACCTATATAAAAATAAAAGCGGATAAACTGGCGTTATTACTGATTAAAATACTAATTACATAATACAAGATACCATAAGAATTTATTACAGACTAAGATAAGTTATTCACGTTAATATTCTAAAAAACGTTTATAAAACGGCTAGGGGCTGAGTATTATCTCTTAATAGCATTTTACCTATAAACAGATAGATAAACAGAATAGATAAATTAAACATTAGAATAATACTTACGAATATATGTTAATAAATTATAGGATAACTAGATTAATTTATTACTAATAGCTAAGTTTATATATAACTCTGTAAAGTTATTAACAACAGGAAAATTACTATTCTATATAAACTATAGTTATAAGCTAACAGCTTATTAAGAACTAAAGACACTAAACAAAATATCAGAATCTACAAGAACAAAAGTTAAGGAACTATAATAACTTTATTAAGTAATTACACAGAAAATTACCTACAAAGGCAATCTTAGTAAGAAAATTAAGGATAAAACTAGAGTTAAAGGACTAATCTTTAAGGAGGGGAATAAGATTTTCTTAAAAAAAAAAAATTTAAAAATAAGAAAACCATTAAAGAAACTAGATCACGTAAAATTGGGACTATTTAAGATTAAATAATAAATAGAACTTATAAATTACGAACTATAACTACCTAATAACACTAGAATTTATCTAGTTTTTTATGTATCTAAACTAGAGCCGGTATTATAGAACGCTAAACTTTAGATAAAACTTAAACTTAAAGAAAACTATACTAAGTATGAAGTCCAGTAAATCTTAAACTACTAATAGTTTAGGTGTTAATGGAAATACTTAGTTAAATAGAAAGACTACAGACCTAAAAACAACACTTAAAAGCTAATTAGAAACTTAAAGAATAGTTTAGAGCTAATTAACTAGTACTATTAAAAAAAACAAAAAAAGCTTACTTTAAAGCAGGGTCTAGTAAATAAAAAGAATAGAAAACATTTTACTTAAAATCTAAGAAAAAAGGTGAGGTGATACCGGATACTGTAGGTAGCAGTATACTAAATTAATTCTAATAATTCTACTCTTTTTTTTCTATTATATAAACTTCGTTAATTAAGATAAGCTCGCGCTGGAATATTTTCTTCTTCTAAGAATCTATTTAAACTAGCTTATAATAAAGTTAATGTTTATAAGCCCGTAACTCTTTCTTATAACAACAGTAATTAAGAAAATTATTCTAGGTTTTTTCTAACTAATAGTAAAAACACTTTTTATTGTGATTTAACTAATCCTATTTAGGCTAGGACATAATAAGATTGTATTTTGTATTCTAATTAATGCATTCAGAACAACGCCTAGAGGAGAGATATATTAGATATTAGTAACTATTATTATAATAATAAGAACACGGTAACGGTATAGAATAGGGTTTATTATAGATTCAAGAAGCTAAACAGCAAGTATGTATTAGAGATAACTTAAAACGTGTTATTATTAAGAAGCTAGATAGAAAGAAAAGGAAGTTAAAAATCTTATAGTTTAGAGCACAGGCCAGAAGACCTGTTGCCTTTATACTATTTATAGAAAAAAGAAACTATCTTCCGAGACGAAGACTTAGAAGAGGGGGATAGTATTATAAACGGTAATAAAAAGGCAACTATATCTAAAAAGCTAAAGGAACTAGTAATAATAGCTAATAAAGCTCTAAAATAGAAACGTATGTTTGAGCTAAAAAGGAAGAACTATAAGTATACACAAAACACTTTAGCATAAGCTAAGGTACAGACTAGAAAGTAAGAATAGAGATATAAAACTATACCTAAGAATTAAGAGCAGTAGTATATGTAATTAAGCGAGGGCTTAGCAGATAAGTATAGATAAAAAAGATAATACTAAAAAAGAACTTATTTTCTCTTATTTTCTTTAGTAGTATTTAATATACTGCTAATAGATATATAATATACATACAGAGGATTTCCTATAAATATAAGACATAAAATAGCTTAGGGATATTTTGGATTCTTTATAGTTACTCTAAAATCAAGATCTTCTCTCTAAGTTAAGACTTAACCTTAAGTGAAATAGTTTAACACTATCTTATTAAATCTATTATATACTTTTTTTCTATCTTATAATAAGACTAAACTCTTTTCTGTTAAACCTAGGGCTATCTATTCCAAATACGGAAAGAGCTAAGAACTTATTAAGTAATTAGTTAGGGCAGAGCTGCTAACATAAAACGTACTATTAAATTAAAATAACTTATAATAAGTATTTAATATAGCCTTTAATAATAACCAAGCCACTAGAAAAAGCTCTTAAGGCTATTTATTTAAATTATTTAGTAAAACTATTAATTAGAAAGTAACTTTATAGTACTTAGTTATAAAGTTAATTATAGAAGTTAAATTATTATCACTATTAACAGCTACAGTAGAACTCTAGTAGTGGAATTAGTTTTTTAGATTTATTAAATTCAACCTAAAGGTTAAGTCCTTGTTGTTTTGTAATAACTAGTAAATAGTATAGCTAATATAAAAGGATATTTTAAAACTTAATACTAAGCTTTATCACGTGGACATACACCAGCACTAGCTGTAATAAGAAGTTTAAAAAAATAAGATTAATATAAAATAGCTGTCTATAAATTAGATACCAGCAAGTAGGCTTATAAAGTATTTATTATAATAGAAATATAAAATATTTATGCGCCAACTCAGCTTAGTGGACATTTAAAATAGGATATTTAAAAAATATAAAGCAAAATTAACAAATAATGGCTTAATTTACTAGAATTTTAAGAATAAGCTTAATTAGGGTAAATTATTACACTTTATAGTTACTTTTTTTATTACTTTTATTTTCTATCTAATTTGCTTATTTAGGCTTAGCGTTTTTTTTTTAAGTCTTATTATTTATTTACAGCCTATACTATAGCTTGTATAGACTAGGGGGATGTATTACTAAATAGTATTCTTATTATTAAGTAGTACTCTTACTATCTCTTATTTTTAGTTTTTATAATATTAGTAAATTATATACCCTCCTACGTACGCTCTTACGTATAATATATTTTAATTATATATATAAATTAAGTCTTTCACTTATTTAATTAATTCTGGGTTATTATATTATTAATTTTCTATACTTAGTTATAATAGTCAGAGCCACAGATTTAATAAAGAGAGTAAAATTAACTTTTTTTTATTTTAAAAATAGCTATTAATACTTATAGTATTACAGGCCTAAGGAGTTATAGTTTCTTAAGATATAGCTAATAAGATAGCTAGTAGCTTTTCTCATAATCACTTTCTTAACACTATACAGGATTAAGTTATTTCTAATAACTAAATATTATAGATTATTAAAACTTCTACTTTTTAAGCTATAATAGTAGCTGCTAATCTATTTATAGAGAAAGCTTTTTAGAAGAATTACTAGAGCCTTTAAGACTATATTCTTACTAAGTACTACGTCTATATACCTATTATTATTAATTTTCTGAAAAAATCACGTTCTCTTATACATATAAGCTTTAATAACTAGACTATGATTAAAGATAAGTAAGTGCTTACTAGAATATATATATACTATTTAAATAAAAGTAAAAAGGTACTAGATTACTTACTTAGACTTCTATAACTTTATAGTAAGTACTTAAGTAAAAATATTATATTACTTATAAGTTCTACGCTTAAGGCATTTAAAATTAATAAAATATAACTAAACTACTTTATACTTAATAATACTATAAATAATAATACAGTAATTAATTAGCTAGCTAATTAGTTTAATTTCTTTATACTCTATTATCAGCTACGCTGTATATGCTATATTTTTAATCTAATAGCTTAAATAATTATCTTTAGCAAGAAAAAAATACCTTTAGTAATAAGAATAAGAATTTAGTTATAGAAATATCTTTATAATATTTCTATAGTTAGCCACGTTACTTATAGCTCTACAGGAAAAAAAACTACTAATAAACAAGTAGTATAATCTTAGGCTAATTAGAGTACTATTTAATATTATCTCGTTAATCTATACGCCTTAAGCTTAAAAGCTATTAGAAAGATTTTAACTTAAAAATACTAAGCACTATAATATACTAAAGTTTACTCTAAAGGAGCTTGTTAAATTAGTAAAAACCTACTAAAACTCTTACTATAACTATTTTAAGTACGTAACTAAGATATAGGCATTACTTAATAACTATATCTACTTTAAACTAGATGAGTATAAGATAGAGATGGTGTTATAATATTAAAAGCTTTTATCTTAAAGACTTTAGCTAAAATACTTTATTTAAAAGAAAAAACTTATAGCTAAAGATTAAGTAACTATTAATAAATATATTAATTTACTTATACCTTTTAAAGAGGCCACTAGGTGCCTTAAAGGTAGAACTAAAGTTAGTAACTATAAAGCTATTTAGGAGATTTTTATTACTTTTAAATACCTCCTTAAGCAGCTTAAATAGCTAAAGGAAGGACTTATAGAAATAAATTATACTAATAATAAAGCGCTTAAGAATTACTTGCTTATTAATATTAATACTATTTATAAGAAGCTTTCTAAGTATTATAAGAAATTTAAGAACGTACTAGTATACTATATTACTATAATTTTCTACTCTACTTATAAGTACTATCTTAAAGCTTTATAAAGAGTTTCTAATAACTATAATAAGAAAACTAACGGCCTTTATTTATAAAAGAACTAGTTTCTAAGGAACTACTGTAGCTTTTTATTACTCTATAAATCCTATAAGAATAGAGCTGCTGCTTAGGCTACTAATAAGAAGTCTTTTATTTCTTAAAAACCTACTAAATAGTAGTGTATGAACTTCTTAGCTAATAGAGTAGTGTTTCTTAAGAGCTCTATAAAAGCTACTATAAAAGAAATAAAGAAAACACTTAATAATAAATATAAGCTATAGAAAAGAAAGCCTCCTTTTAAAGAAAAAGACCCGCTAGCTATTAACCTAATTAATTACTAGCTGCTTATAGAGAAGTGATTTCCTACTTTAGCTAAGCTTACCCTTAACATCTATTTAATCCTAGTATTCTCAGCTGATTATGAGAGGACCTTTAGTAAACTAGGAGATCTCTTAAGCGTTTAAAGACTCCGGATAAAGCCTAAGCTTCTCTCAGTGCTATAGTCACTTAAATCTTAGAAGAGAATAGGTATTAAACGCCCTAAAGATACCTTAGTACCTTATTTAAGGCTCTTAATAGATGAGCTGAGCTATCTCATTAAGAACCTTAGTAACGGCTAGATAGTTCTATTAATCAACTCACAATCAACTTAACCGGAGACCTCTAAAATGCCAAGCAATTAACTCAACTTGAACCTCTCTAAATGCCGTATCAATTAACTCAACTTGGTAGCCTCAAGTTGGTTGAGTTGATTGTTAGCAAGTTTAGTCTTTTTTTAAGTTATCTTTCTTCTAATCACGATCTTTCTAATGTCTCTTAGAAGAATCACCTCAACTAGTTTCGGATGGCTCACGGTTCCCTTTCGGGGAGTCTGTAGAGGACTATTAATTTACTAACGCCTCCTTTTTGGTTCTAGTACTAGGAGCATTTCCTAACTTCTTCTGGAATTGCTTCTTACTCTTGCGGGTCTTGGACGCGCTGTTAGAGTGGTTACGTTTTTAAGTTCCTATCACAAAGCTACCGGATAGCTCGTGAGTAGCCTTCATGTCGTTGCTGCAGTGAGAATGAAGGGCTTCCTTAGTATTTAAGACTACTTATTCGAACTCGGCTTAGGTCTTAACATTCTGCAAAGCGTTGACACTTTTTATCTGAAAGCGGATAGGATTAATAAGCTTGCTCTAGATAAAGCCAATCTTTACCTACTCCTACACGCTGCTGTTATAATTAACAAACAGTTGGGAGTCCATATGCTGAGCCCTTAACGTGAGGTAATTAATTAAGTCTGTATATTAGTTATTAGGCTTTATCTCAGCGCCCCAGTACTTTAGCGCGTTCTCAAACTTCACAAGTACTAAATCTTAGGTAAAATCTCAAATACGAGTGTAGAGCTGAGGCTAAGTATGGATGGCACTAGAGTTTACCTCCTGAAGAATCAGATTCTTCAGCGTACTGTCGCTGATTCTTAAGACGATCTAACGGGTACGTTGTTCAAATTCCTCTATCACAAACAAGGATCAGAAGTGATTGTCCATGTTTTGGATCTAATTCTCTAGTGTTTGTGCTGAAGGATTTTTTCCTTTTAGCATAAGGGCGTTTGTGCTCTTCTGGAGTCGTTTGACTGACTTTAGTTAGTCATGATACGCTTGCTCTTTCACCGACTGAGCTGGGGGTTGCCTATAGGCTGGTATCCATCCTGCTAGTGGCTAGAGAGCTGCAGGGCTGTAGCTAAACAGGCTATGAAGGTAGTGGACCTCTTCTTCAGCCTGTGCAATCTCTTCCTTAGGGGCTCGTAATCTCCTGAGGGTAAGAAGACGCCCGATAGACTCATGGAGCCAATCAGTGTCCCTAGGGGGGTTCAGAACTAGAGCCGGTCCCACATCTCCCGTCCGTAACGGGATAGTGTTCGGGCTAGTTCCTAAGTGCGTGTTTCCACGACTCGTGGAACACTAATCTAGTGTTAATGCGCTCCCATTTTTAGCAGCGCCGCTCATCTGACTAGCTAAGGGTTGGCCTTAACCGGCCCGTTGGCGGTGCGACAGACGTCTGTGAGCATCTGGATTGGAGAAAGGAACTTGAATAGTGTTCTGAGCTCTAGATGCTGTAGCACTAAAGGCTCTCTGTGCGGGCGTGCCTGTAATTTCGTCTGGCAGCTCCCCGTTGTTAGAGCGCTCGTCGTCTGACGGTTCTCTGAAGGTAAGCTGCTGCATGTCTCTAATAGAGTAGTTCCCATCGTTGTTAAAGACTTCCTGCTCTTGGAGTTAGGGTTCTTGATAGCTCTCAGCGCGAACTTGTTCAGCGCTGGAGCTTTCATGATCTCTAATTCCTGGGGTGGCCGTCCGAGAGCCCTCGGGCGGCTCGTGAGTAGCTGCCTTGCCTTTTCGCTCTTTCGTACGCGGAGCCATAAGGTGGAATTCAACGACGTTTTTTTTAAAATTAAGGGAGTAAAGATGGAACAAATTTCCTAGATCTTCAAGCCGGCTGCCCTTCCGAAAAGGAGTAGGAAGGATTCGAATGTAAGAGGGACTTCACAGGCAGGGAGCACGAAGGGCCAAGAAAGGGGGGTACAGGATAGATTGGAGAGAGACGAATCCTTGAGGAGTGCTCATGGGGTTCGGAGAGTATCTATATACCTGACCACGCACTGACCACACGGGTTGGTGCCTTAGCACCAGCTACCCGATAGGGGCCCGTAGGGCGCCCGGATGGGCCAGTTGGGGGATGGTAAAGGAAATACCCCTTACAATACATCATTAATGGACGCGTTGGAGGTTGGAAGCCTCGTTCGTTTGCAAGCAGGAGAAATTGGTCACCACCATGCGGCGTGCGCCTTGTCTGGAAGCTGATGAAAGAATCTCCAACTCGTTTTATATGAGCGCTCATGATTGTTTGTTTAGGTGATGGAAGGCTAACCAAGGTTACCTATGTGTATTGTTTTTAGGAGGCATCTTCAGCTCTCTTGTGAAGAGATCTTAGGATATTTCTCCTGTATATTTGAGATTAGTATAGCTTCCAACAAAATTCCACTTCATACTGGTACAACGCAACTCAATCATCTGGGAGAGACCTAGCCTGAAGTATTGAAATTATACCCAACCACAATTGAGACGTGTTTCCGAAGAAAGGCCCTCCCCACAGGAAGACAGGCGCAGACAATAGCAATATGCATTTCGATCATCCTATGAGTACAGTAGCATTAGACATGTCTTTCCATAACTTGGGTATAAGGAAGTCAATGTGCACTAACCACCATATTCCATTGCGTACAAATTCCCACGTGATATCTGGATTGGAAGCCATATCCACCGTTGTCTTTAATCTAATGATGCTGACGACAAAGACACTGTTCAGCACATTAGGACATTCCTCCTTGACGAGGTTTACTTGGTGGGAGACGTACAATCCTCCGGTCATCACTACTAAAATCAACCCAATCTTCTCCCATCTCGGGAGCCGGACCTTGCGTAGCATGAATATAGGCAGAAGTAGAATAACGACGTCCGTAGCCGTATTCATTACGCCAGAAAAGATGGTCATTTTCGACCATTCGATGCATGAACCGCGGGTAATGCTTAGATCCCAGAATTTTTCGATGGGTTGGCAAGCGAACACCCATTCAAACGACCCGATAAGACTATAAAAAATAACTACTACTATAGTACCATAGATAGTCTCTTTTGGTTTTTGCGGCAAGTATCGTAAGTAGAGGGCTAAGATTGACAGCTTGCTAAACATTATCGAGAGGCCGTAGAAGGTTCCGCAGATTGCAGCAAACTTAGAGCTTTCATTAGCCAGTTTATTCCATGCATATGTTATCGATGACTGTAAGGAACATTTCTTACTTTAAGGAAATTGCGATTGAATGTGGAAAAAGGGACATCCCACAAATGGAGCCCTAATCCATACCGAGTGACTGGATCTGATTAGCCAAATATGAGATGCACTAAGCATACAATGCACTTACGTAGAGAGTCGATACTAGATGATGCACACGCTAGAAGCTAAAAGCAACAAAAACTAAGTTAGGTGGGTACATATAAAAACTATCGGAAGCCTAACCCATGAGAGAGCGACCATATCTAAAAATTAGCGACAGTCACTCCGTGTAAGATAGAAACACCTACAATCATCAATTCCCACTTTCCGCAAAATAAGGCCAGTAGTGTAAAGCCGCAGAGTAACAAACAACGCTGAAATAAATGGAAAGACGATATTTATAATTAGAATAATATATTGAAGAGATGGTGGGTTAATAAAATTTGGTGTGACGCCCGGCGGCGGAGGAATGACTCCGACCTTTTCCTCTCGCGGCGAAAGGACAACAGAATGCATTACACCGTGAAGTAGGTAAAGGATGGGTTTGACGGCTTGGAAGGGACGAGTAAATATAATGCGACAATTCTAGACACCAGCGCGCTCCTGGGGAAAAATTGCACCAGATTTATGGTTTCGGGAAGAGCATATATACGCCTTTCCCCTTAAGCGGTTTTGGAATATTCCAGCATGAACCAACAGACAAACATTAACATGGTTTTATGAATGACTTTTGCGGTTGATGCCGCCATTAGGATTTCGCCTTGGCCATCTCATCTGGAGCGAGGTATGGACGCCTGCAGGCAGCGGCGACGCCACTTGGTATGTGCTAAGCACCACGAGTCAACCTGCTGCATTGGAAACCCATCCCCGCGAGCGTCTCAGACTCCCACTTGGAATGGTATTGTAACAAGTGCCGGTACGTGCGTCACAATTCCTCGCATCCTCGTTTTGGTCGTTTTAGAGGTTTAGCAAAGCAAAGAATGGCTTGCGTGGTTGAGAAAAGGTGGGCTACAGTTTGTTCGAATCCACTGTTGTTGCTCATGCCACCGGGCTTTGCAGCTTGCTTCAGGTTAGCGTGATGCAATGTCATTGAGGGGCCGATCGCCAATCGCCGCTGCGCACTGGGACGCGCGCATGGGAAGCGAGGCCGGTCTAGGCCAGCCACGCCAACGCTATTTCAAAACAAAAAACAATGATAGACTTTGCAGTAACATCCCTACTGGACAATGGCCGCCATCCCGACCCTATACTTTGCCCCGTTATAAAGCATACTCTCTGATTACTAATATATAGGTTTACTTCCGAAGTGTATTTGAAATACAACTTTGTGATTTCAAAGCACCACTTGCTCTGACCGGACGCAGTGTAAAGATGTAAAGCAACCTCATGAATTGAAAACTATGGATGGCTATCCTACTTAAATATGTGCTTTGTAGATGAGAATAGGGGGGATCGACAGGAGACGATCGACAGGAGAAGATCGTCAGGAGAAGATCAACAGGAGGATCATAAGGAGGATCAACAGGAGAACTCAGTATACAAGCAATGGAGTTACCTGAGAGGCCAGCACTCGGTTACACTTGCTATGAGCATGAACGTGAAGCCCGCTCGCAACGAGGTGGGCGGGGAGGGTGTGAGAACGTCAAGTAATGTCTATCGCAGTGAAGGTGAGAGGGCCTGATGAGACACTAGCGGAAGTAACTACGCGTTAAACTGTGCTAGGCTGGAATAGCTAGGTCTAGAACAAGTGTATCGTGTGAATCTTCGATGGAATTTCTGACCAGACCAAATCTAATACGAAAAGGTGGTTATCCGAACCAGGTGGCCAGTCGAAAATGGCGGCCAGCCAAATGGTGGTTCGTCGGCCAAATGGCAGCATGGGCTCCATTTCCATGTGTTTGGTTTGGTTTGGTTTTATTCATTTACCCGACCTCTCCCTTTTACGGGATATGCAGGCTACAACTATTCTAGTGACTGTTACCCATCTTTAGGCTGTACTAGCTACATGCAGAGGGTTGACCATTTATTAGTCCCTAGGTTCATCTGACCCTGTACTTCCCGTTGTCGTTGGTATAGGAGTTGGTTGGGCATCCTCTGTGAGCGAGCAGGTGGGAAATTGAGGAGCATCTTCATCAATTGACAACTGAGTAGAGCTATCCTATATATAAATAACGAGTGGAATGTACTAGAAGGAGGATTTGTAAGCTTTATAAGGATCGACAGGGGGATCGACAAAGGGGGATCAGTAATGACGTTGCTCGGTAACATCCTCCTCTCTGTTGGTTGTTCTGCCTATGAATCTTTGTACTTCTTCAGCGAAATCTAGCACCGCCTCGAGATTTTTCCTCGTGATAGTCCACTTTCTCTCTATTCCTGATCCATAATTTAGGGGCTTGCCTCTGAACATGAGTGACTAGGAGTTAAACCTATCTCCGATCCTCTTGCGCGACTTTTGTCTAGCTTGTCGCAGGATTGGGCAGTCCACAAGGACATGGACTGTTGTCTCTATAGCTCCACATCCACATCTATCGTCCTCACTTTTTCCGATTCTCTTTCGATATGCTCCCAGCCATGAATGGCCAGTTCTAAGCTGCACAAGGGTTCGCACACGTTGCCTTGGAATTGAGTCATACAAGCCTCGGGCATGGTTAGCAGGAAGTGCCGAATATATACGACGTAGGTGTTCTCCTTTGGTTGACGCTGCCCATTCTAATTTCCACTGGTCATATGCGACCTTCCTGTTGTATGTCCTCTGGAGGGATGCCAATCTTCGGAAGTCGTGTGCTGCTGGATGGTTGGCTACCCTTTTTGCTAGTTGGTCGGCAATCTCGTTCCCGAGGATGCCGCTGTGGGTTGGTATCCATTGGAGGCGAATTGCTATTAGGTGATGCTTTCGTGTGTGGAGTGCAACTTTGATAATCCGACTGACTATGCTCTGTCCGGGTCTCCTCGTTGGGTTGTCTAATGCCTGTAGCGCGGACTTGCTGTCGCTAAGGATTGTATACGTGCGGGCCCGCAGGTCTTCTGCGTGGTCCTTGTCCAGTTGTTCCTGTTTCACGATGTGGATGGCGAACGTAGCGTAATCCTGGGCCCACTATTTCAAGGCGCGTGATCGGAGATGGGTGAAGAGCCAAGAGATAGGCTCCAAGCCTTCTGTGATCGTTGACTTTCCGATGGATACAAGGTTTTCCCGCCGGAAATCTTGATGAGTCGCGCTATCAAAGTCGAAAAGGAGACAGACACTGGATTTGATCTGCCACGCTGGCTACAGTCTTTAGCAGAACTGGCATCCAGGCTTGCTCGGACGAACAGTTGAGCGATGGATCCCGACTTAGATCTTCAAGGGAGGGCGGAGAAGAATCCGCAATGAAGAGGGGTGCAACCGTGGAGACACCCATTAGCTTTGGTAAGTTGAGACAAAGTTGAGTCTTCGCAATACAGATTTGATTTCCTTAGCGTATACCAATCAGCTAAGATTGGAGCATGGAAGTATTTGAAAACTGAGTCAAATTTTAACGAAACTGAGTTGAATTTCCTTAGCGGCTCGGCATCTTTCCTATGGGAGTCTTTTGGGATTTGAGGCAAGCTCCACGGTCCATACTTGAGTGGGCTACTTCGGAGTGTCGAATTCTTCCAAACTGGCAAATAACATCTGTAGGTGTGGCCATCGAGCCATTTCATTGCGCCACAACCCCTATTATTCATGCAACTCAATGACTCTGGGGATGGAGCCAGGGTCCATGCAAAACACTAAAACTGAAGGCTTGGCGTTCCCCGCAACTAAGGTCTCGAGAGGAAAGCGGGCTTGCGCCTCGTCTTAGGTCCTGTAGAGCAACGAAGAGAGGCCCACCTAACATGACCTATCAGCTAACATTGAATGCTGCAAAGTCCCGACACATGTAGGAAATCTGCATCGCCGCTGAAAATCATCCAGGGGTTGTCCACAATGGGCGGTCGGTCGGTGAATAGGAACTTTCTGGATGCCATGCCCTCGCCTTACCTGGTGTGCAGCCATGAATCATTTAGCCGTGTGCTCACGCACGACACAGCACAATGTGACCTGGCCTGCCTCTGACCCGTGCTCGGATTGTCCCAGACTCCAGCTTGGCGCGACCGCGGGTTGGGGGACCGGCACAAGCAGCCAGGTGCTTTGCTGCGCTGAAGAACTCTCACGGCGAAATTACAGTGTCTGCCCGTCCAGCTAACGGGCAGCCAACCTGCCTTTTCTCAAACACGGCTTTTATAAATTTGTTGTATGCCAAAATGCAATCCTCCACGTCGATCTCAAGCCGGCCCGGTATAATAGCGATAAGCGTGTCCATGTCAGATAATAGCTGTCGGGAAATGCCGCTATACGTACTTTACGGCCACCCGGTTAGCCACTTTACGTGCCTGGTTCACTTGGGGCATGAGGCTCCTTAGGATGTAGAGTGTTGACAGGCAGGGCCTTCCAAGGAGCAAGTCCGATTATGACTCTTGACACTATGAGCCAACATAGAAACTTGCAGAAATCAGAATAGGCAATGTTGCCGTAAAGCGGCCTCCTCCTGGTCGGATATACAATCAGCCGGCTTGGCATTTCTCAGCTGTATATAGCCTCTGCTCGCCCTCTAAATTCTGAGGTCCTTAATGCAATCTTGTTCAGTCTCTCAATCTCCACAAGCTCCAATCACGGTAACAGGCAAGGTACTTAAGGAAGAACTTCATGGCTGAGAGAGAGGCGGCTAGAATTTCAGAATAAAATCTTAAATTATATATTGTTTCGTGAACTCCATTCAGACAAGATAAGAATTTACAGTTCTCGTTCAAGATATTTCGACAATACTCGCTACTTCGCTAGCCAAAGAGACTGAAGCCGCCCATAATTGATACGCTGTTCTTCGTCCGCGCTTGCGATCCGAAACACTCGTCCTCCCTCAACAAACCAAACCCGTCGCTCTAACAACCCCTCAAAACCCCCCCGGCACCGACCCCCCTTCTGTCCCGATACTCGACCACGATCTAGTTGACCTGCATAATGCTCCCGTTTTCCCGTGCCCCAACCGCTTCCCCGAGAATACTCTTATCGCTGCACTCGTCCCGGCCGCCCCATTCCTCCTTCTTTTCTATTCCGCCTTTATTTCCCCGACGAGTTCGATTCCCGGACCTGGAATGGAGATGGGGATGGGGATTGGAAGAGGAGGGGAGTTCAGAGAGTTTGTAGGAGCGGGAGCGGAATGAGCTGACGCGGTGCTGGATCACGAGACGCAAATACAGGATCGAGGTCGCAATTATTTGGATGGCGAGCTCGGAGATTGCCGATATGAGGATTTTGTAGGAGAGAACTGTATTCGGGATGAATATATGGGAATAGGGAAAGGAGGGAGTGAGGGTAGCGTAACGTACAGGTGAAGTCTTTCCAGCGGCTGAGGCTCGGTATGTTTATTGTTTTGACGAGGGCGGCGATGCCGGCTCTAGGGGGAAATGTTAGATGAAGGGTGAGGGGCAGGGGAGGGGAAAGAAAGTATTGGAGAAGACGTGACACTTACAGCACGCCCAGATTCATAGCGATGCTAACGCCTACTTTTTCGGTCTTGCTGATTTTTAGGCCCATGATCACGAAGGAGGGGAATGTGGCCAGGACGAGGTCCACGGCGACGGAGTACGCTGTACGGACGACTGAATTAGTAGCTGTATGCAAGGTATGGGAGAGGGGAAAGCGCAACACCCCCAACCAGTAAATATCGCCAACACAATCCGATGATGGGGCTCCTAGCAGCTCCCTTCCACACTCGCATCCCAGACCCGCCGCACCGGCGTGCACTGCGTATACAGCGTGATAGCGCACGCGCAGAAGATCAGGTTGGTCGTGACGATGATGAACCAGATGATGCAGCGTTGCCAGCGGCGGGTTAGTAGGCGGAGGAGAGTTACGGCGAAGGAGGTCTTGACGAGACCGAGCCCAACAGTGATGGGGAATTCGCCGATGTAGAGGTATTTTAAGGTTAGCACGAGGCTTGGGGGCGAGATGGTGCTGATGTGTGAGCCCAGGCCATAGTAGCAAGATATAATAAGAAAGGTGGTGTAGAGGATGAGGGTGAGCTAATAGTTACGTTAGAGTATACAAAAAAAAATAAAAAATTTAAGGAATAGGGTAGAAGGTAGGAGATAGGAGAGACTAACCTCAACAAAATATAAGCCCTATAGAATAGAGCAATTGGGAGCAGGAGTAGAGAGAAGATACTTAAAAAGCAAGAAAAAAAGTATATCCCTAAAATAATTTAAGGATAGTCGTCTCAGCTAAATTTATAGTAAGATCTTAACTTATACTAAAACTATAGTGCTAAGAAGAACAGAGATATAATAGTTATTACCTATAAGATAATAACTATCTTTAATATATTTAACTTAAACATATTAAAGTTACAGATTAGCTAGATAATAATTAAAAAAAATAGAATAATAAAAATAATTTCTTAAACTATAGTAGTAGATATTTAGATTTAATAGTGTATTTAAATAATAGTTATATTTATACTAAGTAATATATAGTAATAAGCTACTTTTCCGTACTACTTAGTTATAATAAAAGAGTATAATACTAAAAGAAGCCTTAAAATTAAAGTTAATAGTATATATAATTATTTATTTAGTCTACTATTTAATAATTAGTTTTTTTAATAGTTCCTAAATTAATAGTCTGTAGTATAAAGTTGTTTTGTAAAAAAAAAAACTACTAGCTTATATACTTCTATATAGGCTTATTTTTATTTAGCTATTAAGTTTTAGAAATTAGAAAGTACTCTAATCTCTATTATATTAAATTAAAGCTATTTTACTTATATAATTTTACTATTCTAGGTTTTAACAGGTGGGGTATTTAAGTTTTATTATTAGTCTTTCTATATACATTTAATTTAGAGTTTTTATTACTAGTTTTATTCTTCTCTAATACCTTAAGTTTTTAAGTTCTAATTATATTATCTTATTTCTGAAATTTCTGTATACTAGTTAATTTTATACATTCTCTTCTAAGCTAAATAAGCTGTTTAATAATTATAACTAAGTAAATTCTAATATAAGTCTATTATTAATTAATTTAAATAAAAGTCTATAATAAAATACTTTGTTAAATCTTTTTTTTAATATTTATTTCCCTTTTCTAGTTTAATTATTTTCTATATATAGTAAAGAATTCTTTTAATCTAATATTAAATTCTTTATTAATTAAGCTTTTTTTATTATTTTAACCAGGCTTTCTTTATAGCTCTAGTAGATATAAATATATTTTTCTTAATAGTTTAATACTTTAGCTAGAGCTAGAAGGGCTTAATAGTATTAAAATTAAATAAATTCCTATACTAAAACATATACTAAACTTTATAAAAGTTGAAAACTTAACTTTAAATTTAATATACGTGTGCAAGGGCCTTATTTTCTTATATAATTATTTTAAATCTATTCTTTATATACTTTTATGTAAATAAAAAAAGCTTAGAAATAAAAATCTTATATTAATAATACTACTAGTTAAATTTATTTTTATTTTCTTATATATGTGATAACGGGCTCGGTCTTTATGTATTATAGTATAAATATAAGTTAATAAAATAAGTTAGCTCTATTTTAGCTATATTAAAATAGAAAAAAAAGAGATATAAGGGGAGCTTATCTTTAAATAGAATAGTATATAGTTTAAGTATAAACTAGCTATACTCTAAGCTCTATACTAAGTCATAATTAATATAGCTAGTTATAATATTATATAATTTATAATAAGTTAAATAAATAGTACTATTACATTACCCTCTCTCTAAAGGAGGCTTATTTTTGAGTTTTTAGGTTATAGTTTTCTTTTTACTAGTCTCTATACTACTCTTGTTTTTGAAGCTGTTTTATTATTTTTCTTTATTATTTTCAGATCCTCCTCTACTTCATATGCTTTTAATTAGGCGTCTAGTTATACTAGTAGTTCTATTTTCTTTAGATAGGCTTTATAGTAGTTTTTTATTTTATATAAAGTACCTATAAAGCCTTAAGTATTATACTAAGTAGAATCTAGATTATAAGCTAGCTAAAATACTTTATACTATAGTTAGTTATAAAATAAATAGCTATTAAGGATTTCCTATACTAGCTACTTAAAATACCTATTAATCTTAATAGGCGGTTTCTTAAGTTTAATTTAGCTAAATAATAAGTAAGTAAAAGCTTTCTATAGGTAGTTTATATAAAAAATATTAAGTATACATATATACAATAGTAGCTTAAGGTAATAGGAATATCTTTTTATACTTATAATAAAATAGAGTCTATATATCTGCTGGTTGAGCTTTTGGCTAGGTTAACTAATAATAAAGCCTTTAAATATAATATATATCTTATTTTCTATAAAGAAGTCTGGCTTATAGCGCTTTTTATTAGCCTATTAAGTTTATCACTTTTATATTTAAATAATCCCTTATTAAGCTATCTTTATAGCTAGCTTTATTATATTATATTAAGCTTTAGCGTAGCTCTATACTTCCTTATAAGATATCTATTTATAAATTATAGTAAATATCTTTATACGTTCTTCCTAGTCCTAGTAATAGATTAGCTAGTAACTAAATTTAATTTAATAGAATAATAAGTCTATAATCTTATATAATAGAATTGCTTAAGTCTAGTGTATATAGAGCAGTAGGTTTAACTAGTTATTTTAATAGTAATTAATAAATAAGCGTAGGCGCTGGTTAATATACTAATTTAAAACCTTAATATTCCTATTAGTTTAGAGATAATATAGTATTAAGAGTTTTTACTTAATTTCTATTAGTTAGTATAGCTTATTTATAAATGCTAAAGTAAACTAAAGACTATAATTAGAGACTATTAATCTAAGTAAACTAAATACTTACTAAATATAATAATAGTACTTATTAGCTACTTGAGTAGCTATAATTATTTTATAATAAAATAATAAAAAGCAGCGCTTACTTAACTAGTTTATAATAATAAAAATATAGTTATATCCTTTCTTATTTAGAGAGAAGGACTTAAAGTCTATAGAAATATTTTACTATACTTATTTAAGAATTAGTAGTAATTTAAATAAGCTTAAGGTCTTATTATAAGATATATAGCTCTATTTATAAACTTTATATATAGCTATATAGTTATCTATATTTTTATTTATATAATTTTAGTAATAGTGGTTATGAAGTAGCTTATTTATTTTTCTCTTACTTAAATAAATAATCACTTAAATAGTATAAATAGCTTAAATAAAGTAAATTCTTAAGAAGTATATAATAAAAACTATTAGCTTACTATAGTATATAAAAAGGCCTTAGCTAAGTTTTTATACTAAGTAGTTACTAGAAAAAGTATACTCTTAGAATAGCTATAGACTCTTATAACTATAATTCACCTCAATAATACAATTAATTAGTAAGTAAGAGTTATTTAGAGATAATAAGATTATAAAAGTATTAGTAATAATTATTTTAATTATATTAATAATTAGCATACCTCTTACTGATAATATAGCTAGGTTATTATTTATAGTTTTAATAAAGCTAATATTAATTTACTCTATTAAAAAAAAGATACGTGTTTAAGCTATTTTATTTTTATTTTTTTAGATTTTTAGTTTCTCTTACTTGCGTAAGAGCGCGTCAGCTATTATATTAATTATATTAAAATAATAAATAAGTATTAAATAATAGTTTACTATACTTATTATTTAATATATCTAGTAGAAAGTAAGCTTGTACTTTATAGAGAAGTATTTTAACATATAATAGTTAGTTAGGGTATTAAATAACTTTATAATCTATAGGCCTATAAGCTGTAAGCGCTATTCTTAAAGGCTATAAATTATAGCTAATATTTTTTTATTATATATATCATAGTTTATCTAAGGCTTACTTATAGTCTTAGAGTAGAAAATTATAAATTATTAGAGACTATACTTCTAAAGCTATAATAGTACTTTTATAATAACTTTATTATTTATATCTATCTCCATGCGTGTCTAATGGTAGGGTGAGTAGTAAACTAAGATATTATTTAATAATATTAAATCTTTAGCTTATTAAAAGACTATTAGCTTATATTTACTAAAAACATATTATATACTCTTCTTAAGTAACTTAATAAGTAATTAAATAATACATTTATAGTTTTTTAAAAAGGCTTTATAGAAATTGTAGAATTTTAAAAAAGATTATAGACTTTTAACTAACGTAGGTACTAGCTATTTTTATATAATAGTAACTTTCTTAAGGTTTTTTTAAATCTCTTTTGTGCTAATAATAAAGCCTAGGAACTTTATTCTAGTAATAGTAAACTCACTTTTTTTTAATATCTACTTAGAGGCTTATATTTTAAAGATATCTTAGTACCTAAGTAATATACTCCTTATACTATAGCAAGTCTTTAAAGTAGATTAAGATATTATTAAAATAAGTAGTATAGAAATTATCTAGTAAGTTATAAAGCACCTTATTAATATAGTACTAATATAGTAGGGCTATTATAGAGACTAAATAGTAATATATAATACTTATAGTTCCTATATTAAGTACAGAATATAATTAGGTCCTCTATATTCTTATTTAGACATATATAATAAAAGACTTGTTATATATTAAGCTTAGTAAATACTTTTATATGTGTTAGCTAGATAAGACTCTTCTAAATTAACAGAATTAAATAAACTTTTTTTTTTATAATAGTATTAAGCTTATAGTAGTTAACGTAGAAGCGCTACTCTTTTCTAGGCTTTTTAGTAAATAATATTAAGAAAATATATAAAGCATTACTATAAGTAATAATACTTTATTAAAGATAGTTATTTAAATAAGTCTTAATAAGCTATAGCTACTTAAAAAATATACTATATAATAAACTTAATATTAGTATATTCTTAGCTATTAGTTTAATATTATAGTTAATATCTTTATAATATAGGGGTAGTATGTCTGAGTTTTTCTTTAAAAAGTAAGCCTAAGTTATACTAGTATAGCTAGAGTAAAATAGTTTTTATTTAATAAGCTATTAAAGTTTCTTTTCTCCTATAAGATCTTTATTTAATTAATAGGGCCCTTTTAGTAAAGTCTTTACTAAAGAGTCTTTAGGGTTTTAGAAAAAGAGCTTTAAGTCTAACAGACTAAGCTTATCTCTATAATTTTAAATAAGTTTATTTATTTTATAAATACTAATATGCTCTAGTATAGTTTCCTTTTATTATATATATATTATAAAAGTAATAGCTTTTATAGTATTAATCTTAAGGCTTACTTTAAAAAGGTTTTTATATAAGATAGATTAAAAATAAAAGGTTTACTTAATTAGCTCTAGCTGCTATTATAGGTAAAGCTATTCTTTTATTTTTTAAAAAAATTTTTACTATATAATTTACTAGAGTGAGCACTAAAGTGGCTTATAGATATATTATAAAATTACTATATTTATAAACTCATCACGTTAGTCAGTATTAGCTTAGTATAAAGAATTAATTTTAGTTAATAAATTTTATATTAGAATAATAATATTACGGTTATAGTTAATTAGCTTATTATCTAGCTATTTAAGTATTTACTTTTTATAGTTAATTAAAGTATCTATGTCTTTAAATAGCTTATAGCTAATTATAAGGTCATAGCAGCTAATATTATAGAAAATAAAGTAAGTTAATAAGTAGTAGTTATTTAGTACTAGATTAACCTAAAAATACTTATTTATTTATCTATTTAATCTATTATTATAGCTAGCTAGGAGGATAGATTTTATTTAATAAGTTTTTATCTTAAGCCCTTTCTTAATAGCGCGTATATAATTTAGGTGTACTAAAATAAAACTACTAGCTTTAGTATTAAAAAAGCTACTTAGCTTATTAGCTAGTCTACTAGTAGAGATATAGTAAAATAAAGTAAAAACTAGTTTACTAAATAATAGTTAGTAAGAGTTAAACTAGTTAGTAGCTTTAGAAAATAACTTTAAAAAAAAAACTTTTTTTAAGGTAAGTCTTTTCCTAATAATATTTCTATAGTAAGTTAAAACTTTTTATTATTACTAATATCCTAAAGTATATAAAGCTTTTTATTAGTATTTATAAGCTTAATTACTTTAGCTATAGCTTAAATAAGTAATTAGTAGTTTTTTATAAAATAACTAGGTTTCCCGTAATTATAATAACTAGCTAACTTAGAGATAGGTATTAGTAAAATAATAGTAGCTATTATATAAATTAGGTACTTAGTTTCTAAATAAAACTGCTAAGTTAGTAGTAGCTAAATTGTTTTAGTTTTTCTATTAATTTATTTAATAGTTTTTTTAATGCTAAGAGCTAGCTCTCTAGTAAAATCTTAAACTAAATTTATATACTTATTATACTAGTTATAGTATTATTATTAATAAATACCTATCTATATACGCAGAGCGTTTAGGAGCTTTTTATAAAATTCTTTTATCTATTAGTCTATAAATAAGCTATATTCTTAAGCTAGGTAAAAGAAATTATCTTAGAATATAATAAAGTTAGTAAAGTCTCTAAAATAGAGCTTTTAGAAATTATAGTAAGTATTAAGTCTCTTATATAGGTTATTATATATTCTTTGTAGGTAATTTATTATATATTAATAGCTAACTAGCTACTCACTCTCTCTTATTATATATATAAGTATTAAGAAATACTAATTAGCAGGACTCTCTATATATATATGTATATAAAAGATAATATTTTTTTAAATAATTTACTTAGTGGCTCTAGTAAACTAGTCTTAGTTAATATATACTTTATTTTTTAAGATATTCTTCTATTAATTAAAGGTAACATCTTTACTATTCTTAAGTATTAGTAAATTAAAATATTATACTAAATAGCTATTACCTTAATAGCTATTTATAATAAATATAGCTAATAAAATAGCAAATAAATAAAATAATACTTAAAGAGTTTAGTTACTAAGATCTTTTATATTAGAACTATTATTAGATTCTATAGTAATACAGCTAGCCTAATTATAAGAGGTTTATAATAAAGCTATAAAGTATATTTTCTTTACTAGTATTAATAATAGTACTAAGCTGGCCTTTATAGAAAGAAAGAAGTATATATTATACATAAATTTCTTTATTTATGCCTTTAGTATTTTGATTTTATTTTCTTAATTAGCTACGTGCTTCAGCGTGTTATTTAGTGGCTAATAAAACTTAATAAACTTATTTCTAGTTTTATTAAGCTTAGTTTCAGCCGTATTAAGCGCTTTTTCTAGTATATTAGTATAGTTATAATATATAAATATTTTAAAATAGCTACGCTCTGGCTTACTAGTAATTATTACTTAATTAAAGATTATTAGAGTAAAAAGCATAACCTCTATTTTCTAAAGCTTATAAATATTAGTTCTTTAGATAGTACTCTTAATAGTAACTATAAAAAATTTCTTATTATATTATGTCTAGATATAAAGCTTCTTAATAGTATAGTCTTTTCTAATTATATTATTAAAGTAGTACGTAATAGTACATCTAAGTAACTTAGAAATAAACGTATAGTTATTATTAGTAGCTATTATTTTAAAATTAACTTTTATCTCTAGTGTAGAGAGCTTTTCTATAGTTCTAATCTATTTATTCTTATATATATATAAAGCTTCTAGTCTCTAATAGGATAAAGTGATTAAATAATTCTCTAATAAAAAGAAAATAAATATTATAGACGGTAATAAAAAGGTAACTGTACTTAAAGAGTAGAAAGAACTAGTAATAATAGCTAATAAAGCTCTAGAATAGAAATATATGTTTAAGCTTAAAAGAAAGAATTATAAATAGATATAAGATATATTAGCGCAGGCTAAGACACAAGCTAAGAAGTAAAAATAAAAATATAAAACTATATAAATAAATATAGAGTATTTACCCACATAATAAGGCAGGGCTTAGTAGCTAGAGATATTAGAAAAAACTAGAGATTCTAATATCTCTAATAATCTCTAACAGTATCTAATATACTGCTGATAAGTATATAATATACGTATAAAAAATCTACTATAAGTATAAGACATTAGATAGTTTATAATTATTTTTAATTCTTTATAGTTACTCTAAAATTAAAATTTATACCTTAAGTGAAATAGTTTAATACTATTCTGTTAAATCTTAACTTACTATATCACTTCTTTTTATCTCTACTAAGTTAATTAATTTCTACTAAGTTTAATAAGCTATCTGATCTGGAAGTAAGATAACTAATTAACTATTATAATAATCAGTTAAATAGCTTATTACTAGTATAATTTATATTAGTAAGTTAGTAACCTGTAATATTATAATTACTATCTTAAAAGAGTAAAAGAAGCTATTAGATAAATTCTAATAACTAATTATTAAACGTTTATAACAACCCACTACAAAGACGAACAAGAACTTTATTTATTAGAAGAAAGTAGTAGTAAAGAAGAAGTTATAATAGGATTTTTATCTATAACTAAAAGTATATCTAGAAAATAGAAGAGTGTATAATAAGTTATTTAAAAATAAAAAATAGCTATTATAAAGTTATGCGACACCTTAATAAACTTATAATAATAAATTAAAATAAATTAAAAAAAGAGAACAGTAAAGATATAGCCTCTTAAAAAATTTAATAATAATAGAGATAAATATAAGATCTTTATAGCAGCTATAAACCTCTACTATTATTTTAATTAGAAATTATTTCTAACTAATTAAGATTAGATTTTAGTGGCTGGTATGAATATAATAAATAGAACTATATAATAGTTTAAACTACTAATAAAAAACTACCTAGCTAATAGAAATTTTAATCTAGGAGTAGCAGGGTTAGCTAATTATAATAATAATATATAATAAGCCTTTAAGAACTACAAACGCTTTAAATAAGAAATAATTATTATATTTAGAGAAATTAATAAAGAAATAGAAGTAATTTAGAAGCTCTAATAGCTTAAGTAATAGATATTAACAGCTAATTATACTATAAAGTTTAAGTAAATTTAATTACGACTTAATTAGGTTAACTAACTATTAGTTATAATATACTATAAAGGACTAAAAGATAAAATTAAAGATAAAATCTCTAAAGGAAAATAGCTAAGTATCTTACTAAAAATTATTAAATAAGTAGTAACTATTAATAACTACTAGTACTAATAAAAGTAAGAGAAAAAGGTACATAGAAGATTAGTAATCTATATATCTAAAAAAAATAGAAAAGATAACTAAACCTATAATAAAATAAACATTAACGTTAAATAAGTATTTATTAGAAAAAAATTAGGAAAGTAAGTTAAAGAATAAATAGAACACTACACACATAAAGCCTGCTTAGAATATAGCAAACAGGGACACTTTATTAAGGATTATAAATAATAATAATTAGATATTAAGAAAGCTTATGTTTAGACTAAGGCGCTTAAAGAAATTAAGATTACTATAGTCTAAATAAAATAAATAAAAGACACCATAACAGAAGAGACAATTATAAAAAGAATTTAAAAAAAATAATACTAGATATATAAAAGCTATACGTACTTTAGATAAGAATATAAAATTCTATATTAATAAGTTAAGAATTATCTAGTAGGATAACCTAGTGATATAATTATTATAATATAAGAAATAACAGTTTAATAACACAACACAGAAACTAAAAAGGAAATGCAAAAATTTTATGAAATTATAGAATAAAAAGGTAGACTATTCCATAAGGAAGACTAGAAATTCAGATAAAAAAAAATTAATAGATAATAAAAAGTAACGAGCTTATATCTATAATAATTATATAATATATATACTAAGAATATTATTAAATATATAGATTAAAGTACTATATAGGGGAATACTGTGTTACTAAATACTAGAAAGTTACTTTAAAAGATAGAATATATAAATGCTGATAAGTACTATAGTTAGTAGAAAATAAGTAGTATAAAGAACTAAGTAAATAAAAACTAGCTATATAGATAAATAAGATCTATTAATAAATATTTATATTAGTTATAAGTGATATAACGTACTATCACCCTGTTAGATACCTAGAATTAAGATAGGATTAAAATAGAAAGAATAAAGAAACCCCTTTACTAATATTATAGATACAGGATAATAACGCTGTAAATAGAATAATAAGAAAAAAATACTAGATATATATAGTCTTTAACTATATAGAAAAAAACTATAAATAGAATAAACACGCCATACGTATTAAAGGACTAAAGATAAGAAAAGTATTATAATAATTAGTAAATAAAAAGAAATTTAACCTATAGTAAGAACTAGTTTATATGGATTTAAAAAATAAATTATAAAACCCAAACTCAGATTAACATAAGTAATTATTATAGAATAAATACTAAATAGGATATTAATAATACTAAACTAAATACTACTAAAAGAGATAGTTAGCTACAGACTTATATAAAAAACTCACATATCAAGAATATTTCTTAGGATAGAAATGTTAGGATTATAAAGAATAAACTAGAAATATATATAAGATACTTAATAAAGAAGTATGCTAACTCTAGAGATACTTAATCCACAAACCTAAAAAGAAAACACTAAAGAAATAACTGCTACTTAGGAGTTAACTATAGATAAAAAACTAAAAGACTAGTAGACTATAACTAAGCTACTAAAGAGCTAAGAACTAAAGATTAGAAATAATATAATACTTATATATATATAATTAAACTAGAGGAAACATAAAAACAAGCTATATATAAATATATATATTAATAGTAATTAGATACTAGCGCTTATAGATAGTAGAGCTAGTAAAACACTTATATTAAATAAATAAATATAAAGATATTAAATACTAACTAGAGTTTTAGATAAACCTGTATAAGTAAGACGTATAGACGATAGTCTAGTAATATTTAGAAAAGATCTAATTAATCTTGAAATAAGAAATATAACTATTAGAGTAGCAGGTTACACAGATAACTACTATATTAAAATTATAAATCTAGGTAGTAAGGATTTTATCTTAGGATAGAACTAGCTAGTATAATAGAATTTAATAATTAACTAGAAAACGAAGTCTATAGGAACCAGGAAAGATTACTATAGATAAATAAAAGTTATAATATAGATAAAGAAAACGACTCTTTATAATACCACGTTTATTATACTAGATGAATACTAAGAGGAATTCAGAGAATAGTTCTTTAAAGAAGCTAAAAACTAATTACTAGAATACTAAAACTAGGACTATAAAATCACGCTTAAGGAAGAAATGGATTTAAAACTAGAATTATTATACCAAGTACCCATACACCAGCAGGAAGAATTACGAAAATTCTTATAAAAAAACTAATAAAAAGGATATATATAAATAAGTTAAAGCAAAATAGCTTCACCAATACTTTTTTATACTAAAAAAAAATAGAAAACTAAGGTTATGTATTAATTACAGATATCTTAATAAAGTAATAGTTAAGAATTACTACCTAATACTACTAATTTCAGAACTTATGGATAAACTCAGAGGAGTAAAGTGGTTTAGCCTTTTTAATATTAAAAATAAATATTATTAAATATAAATAGCTAAAGGACACGAATAAATAATAGTATTTAAAATAAAATATAGATTATTTAAATATTTAGTTATATTAATAGAATTCACTAACGCACCAGCAACATTCCAGACAATTATTAATTATATACTAAGAAAATATCTAGACGTATTTATAATAGTATATCTTAATAACATGCTCGTGTACATAAATAGAATACTAAAAGAATATATTAAGTATATTAAGAGAGTATTACGAAAGCTTAAGGAACACAGGCTATATATTTAAACAGAGAAATATATATTCCACAGAATAGAAATTAAGTTCTTAGAATACTTAGTATCTTAAGACGGAATAGTAGTTAACTCTAATAAAATAAAAGATATACTATCTTAGTTTATACTAATAAACACTAAAGAAGTTTATTTTTTTCTTGGATTTATAAGATTCTACTAATAATTTATTAAGGACTACTTAAAAATCACATCACCCTTAACGGAATTACTTAAGAAAGATTAATAATTTAAGTAGAAATAACACAAGAAAAACGCTTTCATAATATTAAAAGAAATATTCTAATAACTACTAATATTAAAGATGTTTAATTTATGGCTTTAAATAGAGATATATATAAATATATTAGACAGAGCTATAGAAGCTATTTTACTATAAGTATAAAATAATAAATATAAACACCTAGTAGACTTTCTATCTCATAAACTTATAACTACTAAGTTAAACTATAATATTTATAATAAAGAACTATTAGTATTAGTTTAAGTATTTAAGAAATAGAGATATTACTTAGAGGGAACTAAATACTAGATTATTATATATTTAAATTATAAGAATCTAACAGCATTTACAATAACGAAGAAGTTAAATTAATAATAAGTTAAATAATAGAAACTAGTTTCTACGTTTAACTTTTAAATACTTTATAAATTAGGAAAAGAAAATATAGTAGCTGACGTACTTAGTTAAAGAGTAAACTATATAAAAAACATACTAAAAGTTTATAATATAATACTTAGATAAAAACTAGACGGATCTTTAGAAAGCTTATAAATAGATATTAAGATAATAGTTATTATTAAGAATACATAATAAAAACGGATTAGAGCATACAACTATAAATAACTATAATAATACAAAATAGAAACTATTTTCGTACTAGAAGTATTATAGACTAAACTTATTAAAAACTAACACTCAGCTGAATTGCACGGACATTAAGGAATTAAAAAAACTATAGAATAAATTAACAGGTATTTTTAGATTCTTGGAATATGAAAAAAGATTAGAGCTATTCTTTTAAAATATATTAAGTATAAAAAGAATAAAGTATTAAGATATAAGAAATATAAACTTATATAACTAATTTCTTTACCAGACCCACTATAAAAAGCAGTTATAATAGACTTTATTATAAGAATACTAATAATAACTACCTTTCGAGATTAATAGTATGATATGATACTAGTTATAGTAAACTAACTTATAAAATATATATACTTTAAACCAACGCATATAGAAGTTAAAGTAGATGAATTAGTAATATTATTAATTAAGCTATTAATAGCATGGTATAGACTACCACAGGAATTTATTGTAAATAGAGATAGATTATTTATATTAATATTCTAAAAAATATTTATAAGAAAACTAGGGGCTGAGCACTGCTTCTTAATAGTATTTTATCTATAAATAGATAAATAAATAGAATAGATAAATCAGACATTAGAATAATACCTATAGATGTATATTAATAAATAATAAGATAATTAGATTAACTTACTGCTAATAGCTAAGTTTATATATAATTTTGTAAAGTTATTAACTATAGAAAAATTACTATTCTTTATGAATTATAGTTATAAGCCTACGGCTTATCAAGAACCACAAAAGCTAAATAAGATATCAAAATTAGTAAAAATAAAGATTAAGAAGTTATAATAACTTTATTAAGAAATAGTAAAGAAAATTACCTAGAAAGGAGCTTTTAGTAAACAATAGAAAGACAAGTCTAAAGTTAAGAAACTAATTTTTAAAAAGAGGAATAGAGTTTTCCTACTATAAAAAAATTTAGAAATAAAACAACCATTAAAAAAACTGGATCACGTTAAATTAGGACTATTTAAGGTTAAAAGATAAATAGGATTTATAAATTACGAACTATAACTACCTAAGGACATAAGAATTTATCTAGTTTTTTATATTTTAAGATTAGAACCAGCACTATAGAATGCTAAACTATAGATAAAACTTAAACTTAAGAAAGATACTATTAAGTATAAAGTCTAATAGATTTTAGACTACTAGCAGTTTAGGCGTTAGTAGAAATATTTAGTTAAATAAAAGAATTACAGACCTAAAAATAATACATAGAAACTAATTAGAAACTTAAAGAATAGTTTAGAGCTAATTAACTAGTATTACTAAATAAATTAACAGGAGCTTACTTTAAGGTTATATTCTAGAAATAAAGTAAGTAGAGTATATTCTAATTAAAACTAAAGGACAAGAAAGATAAAGTAACAGGCTAGAAAAAAGCTTAAACTATAGATTATAATATATAAGTTTCTTAACTCTAGAAATAAGTCTCTTTCTCTTTAAGAGCTTAGATTTTATGAATTAAGGTTATCTCTTAATTAAATATTTCCTTCTCTTTTAAATCCACTTGCGTGAGTTTATGATGAAGTTAGAGGATATAAAAATAGACCTTAAAAGCGTTCTCCTTAGCTCTTTTAAGTTAATAACAAAGTTTTACTTTATCACGATTAAGATAATCCCATTTCGGTTACAAAATAATTAGATTGTATTTTATATTATAATTGTTATAGACTAAGTAATAACTAGAGCTTAAGTTTATAAGGTAATTATTACTTTAGTAGGAATAATTTAAGTAAGGTATTAGCATATAATAGAGTTTATTATAAATCTAAGAAGCTAAATAGTAAGTATATATTAGAAATAACTTAAGACATGTTATTATTAGAAAGCTAGGCAGGAAAAAAAGAAAGTTAAAAGTCTTATAATCTAGAATACAGAGTAAAAGACCTGCTATCTTTATACTACTTATAAAAAAAAAACTATCTTCCAAGACAAAGACTTAAAAGGAGGGGATAGTATTATAAACGGTAATAAAAAGATAACTATACTTAAAGAGCGGAAGGAACTAATAATAATAGCTAATAAAGCTCTAGAATAGAAACATATATTTAAGCTTAAAAGAAAGAATTATAAATAGATATAGGATATATTAGCGTAGGCTAAGGCACAAGCTAAAAAGCAAAGATAAAAATATAGAATTATATAAATAGATATGGAGTATTTACCTACATGATAAGGTAGGACTTAGCAGCTAGAAATATTAGAGAAAGCTAGAGATTCTAATATCTTTAATAATCTCTAGTAGTATTTAATATACTACTAATAAGTATATAATATACGCACGGAGGATTTACTATAAGTATAAGACATTAGATAATTCATAATTACTTTTAATTCTTTATAGTTACTCTAAAATTAAGATTTACATCTTAAGTGAAATAGTTTAATACTATTTTGTTAAATTTTAACTTACTATATTACTTTTTCTTATCTTTACTAAGTTAACTAACTTCTACTAAGTCTAATAAGCTATTTAATTCGGAAGTGAGGGAACTAATTAACCATTATAATAATTAATTAGACGGCTTATTACTAGTATAATTTACGTTAGTAAGTTAGTAACCTATAATATTAAGTTAAAAAGTAATTTTATTATTAACCCTTTTCATAACTAGCTAAAGAGTTATTATAAAATAAGAATATATAATTTTTCTATTCCCTTTATATAGATACTATAGTTAATTTTTTATAGTAATTTAAATTTCTAGTAATTCTATTATCTACTAGTTATAGTTATTTTAAATTTCTATATACTTAATAATAAGGCTGCACGGTGCTAGGTAAATAAAATACTAAATAAATAATTTTTATAATAATTTATTTATAATAAAGCTATAAACACTAGAAATAATAAGCTTTCTCTTTAATAATAAGATAAATAATAATACTAAATTTAAGCTAAGTAGAAGACATTAAACATAATAGTATATAGATAATAAAACTATATTATTTATATAATAGAGTCTTTATTTAGTAAGGTTGTTAGTAGTAATAAAATATATTCTTACTATATTAAATATAATTACTAGTATATTAAGTACAGGACGGATATAGCTCTTAATAATAAAGTAGTTATTATAGAAAAGATTTATATTTATTACTAACTTAAGAAAAAGTCCCATAACTATGCTAATAAGTTGTGTTCTTTTTATTAAAAATATAAAAACTAACTAACTTCTAAAAATAGTAGTCTATTAATTCTAGATTAATATATAATATAAAGTGTATACTATTTTAATAATTATATATATATAAAAAGTACTTTCTTTTTAATAGTATTTATTAATTAGTTACCTGTCCATTTAATTTTATATTAGATTTTAAAGAGTTTAAGCCTTTAGGCTGTTTTTTTTATATTTTATATTATTTTAATATTATATTATAGTTAAATTAAGTATTCTGTGTACCTAGTAGCTAGTTATCTTAGCAAAATTATATATACTAGATTTATTTTAAATACTAACTTCATATTTTGTATTAATACTTACTTTCTTAAATATAAAAAGAAAGAATTATTTTACTAACTAAACATTTTTAGTAAGCGCGTGAATAAATTAAAAACTTTTATTAATATTAGTAATACTATGACTACACTAAAAAACGTTACTTTTTTTAGTATTAAAAAAATTAAAGTATTTTATTAGTTTATATAACAGTTTACTAACTTTTAAGTAATTTATATTA
This sequence comes from Zopfia rhizophila CBS 207.26, assembly GCA_010093925.1. Taxonomy (NCBI): domain Eukaryota; kingdom Fungi; phylum Ascomycota; class Dothideomycetes; family Zopfiaceae; genus Zopfia; species Zopfia rhizophila. The sequence continues at coordinate 46,787 of ML994734.1, read as the reverse complement.
ACTTTATATATACTAAATACGCCTTTTAAGAAATACTGGAGAATTAGTTTTATATTTAATTATTTTAATATCTAAATAGAGCAGCACTAAAAGGCGCTAAAATAACTAAATATAAAACTAATTATCTAATATTACATATTAAATAAATTAGAGTATAAAAAAAAGAGTTAATTAGATAATTATTAAAAAGCTAGTACTAATAAAATTATTATAATTAGTTTTAATTAGTAGTAGTAGTATATATATAGGCTAAAGTTAACTATAATAAATACTAAATAATACTTTTACTAAAGAAACTCTTATTTTATTATGTAGTATTTTAGTGCTTGAAAAAGATAGTACTAAATAATACTAAAATAACAAACAGTACAGCTATAGTTTAATATAATTATAGATACTATTTTTACTAATAATATACTTTTATATACTATTTATAAATACTATTTATATAAGTTTAATAAAGCTAGTAATAAAATCTACGTGAATTTATTATAGTACTTTATTAATACTACTTTTTTTAATATTTTTACCTTATAGAACCACTTCCTATTACGTAATATATATTATAGCTAGGAAGTTAAAGTAGGTAAAGAAATTAATATAGTTATATAAAAATAATTTATTAATATCTCTATAATAACATATGTAGTAGTTATTTTAATTAATATTAATTTTCTATTAAAATAGCTACTTAATAATAATAGCCTTAGTAGAAAGTCTATAGTTAGATTAAAAGCTAAGCTTATTTACCTCTATAATTATAAAGACTTTTTAGTAGATAATAGCTATAAATTTATTAACTACTTATTAATCTAGTATTTATTATTTTTTACATAACAGCTTTAGGTTACTACCTAAAGAAGTAAACTTCTTATATTTTTCTAATAAAAGTATAACTTATATGTTATGCTTATTATTTTATATGCTAATTACTAAGCTTTTAATTATATATAAAAAAAAGTTAGTTTTACTTTTAATAAAGTTTAAATAATTTTTTAGTAGCTATTATATATAGCTGGCTAGTAGACTTTAGTTCTCTATATTTTAAATAATATAAAGTATTAAATATAGCTACAGTATATACGCCTATATTTTAAAAAGGTTATTAACATTATTATCTATTTTACTAAACTTAGTATAGTAAAGTTGTATATATTTTATTATAAACTAAGTATCAGGCTTCTATATGTATTATTATATATCTAAAGTAATTTTTTACTAAAGTAGTAGTTTATATAGCTTATTAAATATTATAAAGTTTTAATAATACTTTTCTAGTATTATAAAAAACTATAAGTAATTTAAATTATATACTAGTAGAAATACTTTTTACTTTATAGTTTTTAGACTAGTATAGTAAGTTTCTATAGCTTATAATAAAAAGCTAATATATACTAGTATACTTTTATAAGACTATACAAAAGCCTAATTAATATAATCTTTATTTACTAATAATATATAGTAATTACTAGCGTTGTATATAGTAGTTTTATTATTACTAATAATATTATTATTTAGCTAATTACTATATTCTATGTTCTATTAATATGTTTTTATTTTTTAGAGCTTTTTCTATTTAATTTTTTATATAAAATTAAAGAGCTCCTTTGTTAAGTTTAGCGTAATTAAATACATAATATTAATAAAAAACTATTTAGAAAGTATAGTATAAGGATATTTTATAAATAAGTTTAATAACTTATATTCTAATACTTATAGCTCTTTAAACTTATTTTATCTATATTCTATACTAGAAATGCTCTAAATAAGAGGTTATAATTATTATAATTATTATATAGTATATAGTAACTCTTACTATAAGATTTTTAAATTATTTTTATTATATATACCTAGTAGAAATAGATGGCGTTACTTAGTTTTTTTATATTTATAGTCTTAGCTATAGCTTAGCTATTACCTATTACTAATATAAAATAACTATAGAGCTAAAAGTCTGTTTTTATTAGATTTATATTACTATTAACTATAGAAATACTATCTTAAGATAAAGTAATTAACTTCTTAACTATTAACTTTAAGAAAGTATCTAAGTATTTATTAGAATAACTACTAGAAATTACTACACTAATTATAGTGTTCAACTTTAGAAACTAATAATATAAAAAGAAATTTAAGATATAAAAGAATATAATAAAAACCTTATAAATATATTTGTATATACACTTATTAGTTAAGATTATTTTGTTAAGAAAAACTTAAATAGTGATTATCTAATAGTTATTTATATAACTATTTTTTTTAATTACTAGTATACTACCCTATCCTGTTAATTAGAAGCTTCTAAATTTTTATTTAGTTTATACTCTTTTTATAGCTCTGCTGTGTAAACTAAGTTCTTATATTACTATATAAAATATAGTATAATTAAGAAAACGTTAAATTATATAGTAAGTATAATCAAATTTAGCTTATATCTCTCCTTATTATATATAGTATAAGTATTTTAATTAGTATACTTACTAATAAACACTATATAGCTATTAGGGTATTAATTATATTATTTATATAATATATTTATAATATAATATACTAATTAACTATATTACTTACCACAACTAATATTAATACACTAAAAGGTGTTTAGTGTTTATTATAGTATACTTTAAGCTTCTTATCTAATATAGTAATATAAATAATATATATATACATTTTTTAAAAATAGTTATTATTAATTTAGGTTATTTAGGTCTGTGTTATAGTCTAGTTTTAATTTATTTAAATTTCTCTTATTATTTTTTATTTATTTATTCCTAATATTAATACTTCCGCTACTAGCTATATAATTTTTAAATATATTTATATTAGAATAGTTAATTATATTTATTTAGTTAAAAATATTATTATTATTATTATTATTACTATTATAATCTGCGTTTAACTGTTTAGTAAGTACTTAAAATACTTTTATAATAGCCTATTTATCAGATCTAAGCTTATTACTATTTAAGTATAAGTATATAATAGAGTTTATAATACTATAAAATCTCTTATAATTTATATAGTATTATTTAGCTCTTTTTAAGAAGTAAGATAGTTTTTTATTAGCTAATAATATATTATTACTACTACGTAGTAACTTAGTCTCTATTTTCTTAACTAGTTAAATGTTATCTTTTTTTTTATATATTTAATATATTTTTAAAACTAATATAAGCTAAGCTTATATCCTAAAGTATACTTTAATAAATACATATAAAAATAGATATATTAAGATATATTAATAAATAAGTTATTAATAGCACTATAATATAGTAGTATACAAAATTTATTTTTAAGAAAGCTATTAATAAGTCTAATAAGCTTTATTATAAGCTGTTAATTACTAGACTATATCTTCTTTTATAACGTGTCTTATTTTAAACAAAAATATTCTTAATATAATATTAGTATTATTTTTATTTAAATTAATGAAAGCTACGTGGTGCTAAAATAACACTAATATTTATATAATAACCTAATATAAATAAAGTAAGAGAAGTTATAAAGGCGTAAACTATTAATAATAAATAGTAAAATAATAAGCTAAGTAAATACTATATAGCTATTATTTTATAAAGTAGATAATTAAATTCATATATTTTAATAAATTTATTTTATTTTATTAAATTAATATACTTTCTTATTACTTATCTAATAAATATAAGTTTATAACTAAATATTTAAAAACTTTTGTTATTTTAGTATACCTATTTTATAGCGCTCTGTAGCACTATAATAAACTAAATCTATTTATAAAAAAAAGTAAACAGGTTTTACTAGCTGTATAGTATAAAAATAATTAAAACTAGAGGTATTATATAAAAGTACTATATATACTAACTATAGCCTAGTAGATAATCTATTTATATATAGAGTTATTTTTAAGCTAGTTACTAAAATAGAATAAACTTAAGAACACTATATAGATAGTAAATTTATTTATAAATATTTTATACTAAAGTAGTATTATAACGCCTTTCTAGATTTAAAGCTATATATTATATACTAAGTAAGTCTTAAATAGAAGTATTTAGTAAATATATTAACTAAATAAAAAGACTTAGCTATAGTACTTTAAATATAGCTTTAATAAAAAACTTTTATAGTAAAGCTTATTAGTAGTAATTAAAATATAAAAGTATAGTATACTAATATAACTAGTATTTATTATTATATTATATTTATAGTTTTTTTTAAAGTATAGTAAAAGTAGTAATAACGTCTACGAAAGATAGTTTTTTTTTAATATAGTAATTATTTCTTTAAAAAAAAAAAAAAGTAATTTAATAAATAAGAATTATATACTAGTTATAAAAAAGAATTAGCTATATTATAAGTATAATAGCTTACTAGTAATAAAACTAATAAAAGAGCTAAAAGCTTCTAGTGTCTATTTAATATATACTATAATTAAAAAAAGGCTACTATAATACAGGCTGTAAAATATTATAAATAAGTAAAATTTCTTATATAAAGCTACTACTTCTTTATTAATAGAATATAAATTAAAAGATTTAGCCTATAAAAGTCTGCTAAAAGTAAGTGATGTATATAGTATATTACTAATATTACTTTCTAGTCTAAAGTTCTAACTTCTAAATAATTTATATTAAGCTTATTATGGTTGTTGTTAGTACTTTTATAAGTTAATAAAACTTACAGATCTAAACTTTAAAGACTAAAAAGCTTAAAAAATATAATAGCAAAATTAACTTCTTTTTCTAATCTAATAATAAGTAGCTATTTTTATGTAATAGCTTTATTATTTATTTATTATATTTCTTTAACTAAGTTAAATTTAAGTATATTACTTTATATATTTATTATTACACTAGACTTTTTAGTGTAAATAATATCTAATATTTTAAAAACTTTATTATATATAAAAAGCTTAAGCAGACCCTAAAAAAGATTATTACTAATAAATATCTAGTGTTATTAAAACTAGATTATAAGAAACTATAATAAAAAAACAAATATATATTTAAGTAGAAAATAATTAATAAGCTTATTAAACTCTATTTATTTTTCTACTATTTTAAAAGTAGGTAGGCTGCTTATTATCTTTTATATAAATAATAGAAAATATACTAAAAATAAGCTAAATAGCTAATTAAAAAAAAATATATTAGAAAAATTCTAATATATATGTAGTATACTACTTATATAATGTAAAAATTTTAGAATTATATAACAAAAACTTCTACTAAAAGTATAAAATATATTTTCTTAAATTTAAGTTTAAGTAAATAGGTAACTAATATTGTAAGTAGTACAAGCTAAATTAATAAAATAAAATAATTAAATAAACTACTAATAATAGTATTAATAATAATAGTACTAATAGTAATAATATTAAATTTATAATATATATATATATATATTTATAGCTAAAAAAGCACTACTAGCTAATAGTATAATAAAAATAAAGAAAATAAAAGAAATAAAAATAACAGAAACAGCAGCAAAGCTAGTAGTAGTAAAAAAAGAAAAAATAAATAAAATAAAAAAAAAGTATTATAACTAGCTATTAGTAATAATACTAGGCATTAGAGCTAATCTATTAAAATATATAAAAAAAACTAGTAATAAAAGTAATAATAATTTATTTTATTTATTAAATTAACTAGTTAGCTCTACTAATATTTCTGGAGAATATAAAAGAAAAGAAAAAACTATTAATTTACTTATTTACTCTTTTTAGTAGATAAGAATATATTTACTTCTTTTTAATAAGAAGCTAGCTAAAATTAAATAGTAATAAAGTAATTACTATAAAAAGCTATAGCTAATCTAAAATTTCTGTTACTATATTATCTTTATATAATAAATTTAAGTTATTTTAGTGTCTAGAATAGAAGTACTAGGCAGTACTAAAATACTATAAATTTAGTAATAAAAGTTATTTTAAAATCTCGTAGCCTATTAGTATTTGTATATTTTAAAAGTTTTTTTTTTTTTTTTACTTACACCTTATAGTAAGCTATTTGCTAGTTATTTTAGACTTTATATTATTTATTTATTTTTTCTTTCTTTTACTTTAACTATGTGCACTAGAAGGATATTCTAATTTTAATAAATATATACTAAAAGATATACTCTAAATTAAATAGGTAGAAGCTAAAATAGTTTATAAATTATATAATTTTTATTTTATAATCCCTTATATAAGTAATATAAAGCTACTAAATAAATAAAATTAAATATATATAATAAAAAAAAATTTTATAAGCCGAAAATCTGTAAGGTTAAAGTCTAGTTTATATAAAATATACTAGTAGATTAATTTTTACTTTAGCTTTTTAAGTAGAGCTTGAAAATATAATACTTTCTTTTTAATACCTTATTTTATATTTATTTTAGTAAGTTAGCTAAGTCTAGGTACTATTAAGATATATTAGGTTTTAATTATTATATATATAATTAACTCTAGGTAACTATAAGAGCCTATTTAAATAAATTTAAAGTAAGTCTATATATAGAAATAAAATAAATACTTAATACTAAAGCTAAATTTAAATTATAGACTAGTTAAAGCTAATAGTATAGTTAGTAATACTAAGTTAAAGCTAAATTATATAAAAATAAGTATATAAAAAGTTTTTAAAAGTTTATAGTAGAATTACTCTAATAGTTTTATAAAAGTATTTTATTAATATAAGCTAGAAAATAGATACTACCTATTAAATTATATTTTAGTAAATAATAAATCTAGTAGAGGTTTAGCCTAGTATTTATTTCTATATTTTTAATATTAATAAATCTAAACTTACAAGCTTCTAATAAGAAATAGCTTGAATTAATTTCTATTAATAATAGATTATTAATTTTCTTATGTTTATAAGTTTTTTTAAGCTGTTATTATTTTTTACCTTTAATAATATTTAAAAGAAATAAAGAATAAAATACCTTTAGAGTGTAAGCACGTTTCTTATTAGAAAATAAAATAAATTTCTTTCTAAAAATAATATTTAAACTAAAACTAATAAAATTACTATTTTTTTATTAGTATTATTATTTATATCCTTTCTTCTATTAGAGCTCCGCACTATAATAACTTATAATAGAAAATAATAAAACTTAAAAATAATTATAGTTAAGAATACCTATATTAAAATTTTATATAATAAAAATACTACTTAATATACTTAACTTTTATATTTCTTATTATACTAACTAAAGTTAACATAGTCTACTATAGAACTTATATAAGTTCTAGTATAAAACTATATAAATTAAAGGCCTAAAGCTGTTTAAATTTATAAAATGTTTAATTATACTTTAATAGTACAAAATACTAAAAGCTTAAAAGTATAAATTTATAAATATTAAAGTTAGTTAATAGCAGGTAAACTAAGCCGTACTTTACTTAAATCTATAAAGTAAAAACAAGTAAAAATAGATATATTAGATAATTTAAACTATAACTATACTAGAACTATTAGTATAATTTCTAATATAGAGTTTAAGCCTTAAAAGGTTATAGAAGTATAATAGATATAAGTATAAAATTTTCTAAATATATTAGAAAGTATACCTATTAAAATTAATATAATATTTCTATATTAGTAGGAATGTATTTAGTTTAAAAATATAGTATATACTACCTATAAGTGTCTAGCATTAGTGCTAAATATAAAAAGAAAAGTATTAAATAAAAAAAGTAATTAAAGTATTTATATATAATTAACTAGACTTTAAATCTAGAAAAAAAAAAGGCTTAATTTAACTAGTTTTTAATAATAAAAAAGTACTAAAGATTTAATTAAAGTAAAAAAATTAAGTAATATTTTTATATAATTAGTTAGATTCTAAAGCTAAGAAAAAAAAATACTTAACTTAACTAGTTTTTAACAGTAAGAGAACACTAAGGATTTAATTAAAATAAAAAAGTTAAGTAATATCTATATATTATTAGCTAGATTTTAAAGCTAAAAAAAAAGATATTTAGCTTAACTAGTTTTTAACAGTAAGAGAGTACTAAGGATTTAATTAAAATAAAAAAATTAAGTAATATCTATATATAGTTAGCTAAATTCTAAAGTAAAAAAGAAGAAATATTTAGTCTAGCTAGTTTTTAACAGCAAGAGACTACTAAAGATTTAATTAAAATAAAAAAATTAAGTAATATTTATATATAGCTAAAAAAAAAAAAAAAAAAAAAAAACTCAGCCTAGCTAGTTTTTAATAGTAAGAATAGTAAAAATAGTAAGAATAATAAAAATAATAAAAACAACAAAAACAACAAAAAAGCACTAAGAATTTAATTAAGAAAAAAAGAGAGTTAAGTAACGTCTATGTGTAATTAACTAGACTTAAAAAACTTAAGAAAAAAAAGACTTAAGTTAAATTATTAGAAAATTAATATAAAAATAAAAGTTAGTTATAAAAAGAAAGAAAAGAGCTAACAGGTTTATATAAATAAAAGTCTAGAGTTAGATTATTAATCTCCTGTACTAGAAACATACTAAGAATATTAAAGTAAATAATAAGTTATAGCTTAAATATAAGTAAATTTACTTCTTTTACTATAAAAAACTAGACAGCTATTTCTACAGGTTTCTATAGACTTTTATTAAACTCTATTATTTTATTTAAAAGCTTTATTTACTTGCTATATGCTCTAGTTATTCTAGTGTCTAAAAATAGTAGTGCTAAACAGCACTAGAATAACTAGAGTACTATAAGTATATATAAGCTTAACTCTACCTATTCTTTAACTTACTTTATCTATATATTATAATAGCTGCGTCACTTTAGCGATTTCTAGCACTACTTATTCTAGGCACTAGTATGTTCTACTATTCTAGGTTAGGCCGTGGGTTTAACTCTTACCTTATCTAATTCTCTTTTTTTACGCCTTTTTTTACTCTAAGTATAGTAGAAGCAATGGAGTGATGTCTCTGTTATTCTAGTGTCCTCCCACGCTATTGTTTTTGAAGCGCTAGAGTGACAGGAGCATATAGCTGTTTGGGAAGCATACGGGGTATACAACCCCGAACTAAAATCGGGATTATTTACTACTGTTTTCATGATATTCGGAATAACACAACCCAGATCTTAGATTTCTGGGATCATATATCCCGGACATACTCCATAGGGTTGCGTCCCTCTTTTAGGCCATTTGCTTCCTGCAAGCACATATTTCTCGGCCTTATTTGGTTATCGTGTTTATGTATAGCCCGTGGAGTTTAAGGTACGTAAATTATGCTGCCGTCAAGCGAATAAGCTGCAGGTACACTTTATCAACCGCAGGATATTCATGTGTTCGGGTTGCCAAAGCGCGTTGAGGACGCTAGCAAGACAGCGAGAGCAGGATGTCGGAATGCTCACAAATGCTCAATATTGAAGCGGAACGAATGGACAAGTGCAACACTCCATACACCAAACAAGAACTATACGCCCACCACACCCTACATACCGAGGAAACCGCCTCCAAGCCGCATACCTCATCTATTACCGAAACGCAATCCAATATCTTTCCAATTACCCCAACCATTAAACCGTCAGCCGCCCCCTCAATTGTCCGCTTACCCGCCACCTACATTACCATCCTCTTCACAACCACGTACATACGCTTCAGTACTCGCTTCACCGCTCCCACCACAACCGAATCCCCCCCGCCAGAAGCCGCCAGGTCTAGTACTTACAGTTCAAGACCTTATAACACGATTTCGTAATAAACCATCTCCATTCCAACAACAACCACCAGTATCGCAAGACGACCTAACCGCAGCTGTAACGAACTCCCTATCGAAATTTCTACTCTCAGCACTTCCAGCGTCCACTAAATTCCTGTCAGACGTACAAGAAGGAATATATCAGGCGCTCACCGTATTGGGGAGCTAGGGATACAGAATGTTCAATTAAGGAGTTTCCCATTTTACATGTAGCGAATGGCACCAAAGTCAACGAAGGGAACCCTGAAGGGGAACCCGATAGCAGAGATAACCTTAACGAGGCAAAAACTTCGTGAATGGAATGGTTTACAACCACAACATTGTAGATAAAGGATAGGTACCTAGTAGTAATAGCCTGCATATCCCAAGGGGAGAGGTCGGGGTAAATGAAATACGACGACGACGACGACGACGACGGTACATATATACATACACATGTAATGCATTACTTTCCTTTATTTCCTTTGTTGAGCAACGGATGAGCAGTTCTCTTAGTTGGCTTCTGAATTGGAGCAAGTATACTGGTAGTAGGATGTATATAGCCTAAGGGGACCTCACCCCCCATGTCACGAAACACCCTATGTGCCGAAACAAGTCTAAGGTACTTTGACTTCTAGGCAACTCAGGATGTGCATACATGCCGATATTTTTGTAGTACTATTATGAATATAATCTGTAGCTACTTCTTACTATTCAAGACCCTTCCTATCTAAAAATTACACAAGTATGGTTATCCTTTTACTTGATTCCTGTAGAGTGCACTTTGATGCTACAAACAATATTTCTTCACTACAATACCACCATTGTTATCTTATTACTAGTTAAATTCATAAAAGTGGCTAATCTAAACCATTGAAATCCTACTGTAATGCTAGGAAATCATCATTAATAATATACACGGTGTAGGAGGCAAATCCGCTATGAGGGGCGGTACATGCTATTGCAACTTTAAACAATTTCCGTGATATAAAACCCATTACGCTGCTCTTACGTAATAACTATACGGAGAGTCAATTAGCTAATGTGTTTTCTCCAGGTATGCTGCCCTTGGCAGTCTAACCTCTCTAGGTGACACAATATGCCCTACGTGGAGAAAAGAGACATCAAGTATTCAACATAGAATTCTGTCATCAGCCGCCTCGATTACACCGCGAAGCAGACACACCATAACTATCTCAACTTCTAAACCCCCTATTCCTTCAGAGCTCGATGACGAGGCTGACGATGCTGTCCTCCCTTCTGGACACAGATGGGCCTACCGGACGGCGCTCAATACAGCGCAACGACGGATACAAGCGGGAAGAGGAGTGTCAAGGGTCTAGAAATATACATGAGTTCAGAAAATGGACGACTCCTTCTATTAGTAAAGCATATACTACGCCAGTACATTTGGACTACACCTTGGACTAAAGATATTTTGTAATAAAAACACCTATAAATATCATATAACTATTGTCTCCAGCACAATGCATTGGCCTGACGAAAACAAGTCATCACCTGAGGCTATCGCCTATCTCATCCATCATCTTGTCCTGCCACCTAAACTGCCACAAGGTGATGATTTCGATCCCCACCATGAACGCATTTTACTCAGGGCCACGGTCCAGGCCTTACAGGAGTTCCAAACGCACTTGAACAACCCTGTACAAAGCCAACAAGTTCAATCCGTCATCTCCACGGTCACCAACCTGCTTGAGAGTCGTAACTCCAGCGGGTATGTCCGCGAATTGCAACTCGCACGGAATCTAGCAGGTCTCAATACCAGCACTACCCAGGGAGTGATACCGGTCGAGATCAAGGCTCACAATGCTGGGCTTGTCGTCAGCAGGCATAAAGACTCCATCGTCTTCGAGTGCTTTGAACTTTCGCCCACTTACCAGGAAGCTCTGGCAGCCAAAGGTCGTCTCGTTCGCTCATTCCCGGCATATGCTTCTATGCTAAGCACGGAACACTTTCAAGAGACAGCCTTGCGAGCGACTTTGACTCAAACAGTCACCAAAATTGGCCTTGCAGCCCGCTCCTAGGTTCCAACGTCAGCTACGAAAGGCTAAGCAAGATCACGATGAGATGCGTGATACAACGCATACCGGCATGGTAACGAACTTACTCATGAACTTCATATCAGGCTCCTGTCGGTGCAGCGATTATCTTAGTATTCGCCACGTTTATCTCATAGTTCTCAGTTAAAAACTTCATGTAAGTGATATTTGGAGTCGAGTTTTTATATATTATTACGGATTAGGAGCTAATGGATGGTCCTTAGGAGTCCTCTCAGTTCACCATCGTCCTCGCCTATGAAAGAGCACCGCAGTTACTACTCAACACACGTCCAGCCCTCCTCATCCGTCCCATTTCCGGTTCCCCTGTACACGTTGACCGCAGGGTGTTTGCAGTGCTTCCTTGAGAATTCGACGCCCAAGGCCGGTGTATCATTGACAAACTTGGTCCCTCTTACGAACTCTGGAGCAGCTCCATTCTCTACCCACTCTACGATGCGCGACAGCATGCTATCCTCTGGGCTGTCACTCGCTCTCGCTGCAAATCCCAGTTGTCCAAGGGCGTTCGCACCAGGTCCACCAAAGCAATGATTGACGCCCGACACTCGGAAATAGCGGTAGAAATCATCAAGCTCTGTGCTCGTGGCATTCAAGGTGGTTTTTACCGCGTCGTAGTATCTGTCAGAATTACCCACCGCAAGGAGCTCATCGGCCTGTCCGTGCCAGTGCAATATCTTCCCACCAAGGTCCCGGAACGCAGATATATCTGAATCAATGGTTTCGATATTGTAAGGGTTCAGTGCAATGGCTGTACGCACATCGTTAATTGAGAAATTGGCTAGCGTCCAGTTCCGGTTCTCATACACTACGTTCGCAAACCACTCCTGAAGCCCGGGCTCCGCTAATGGTCCGGTGAGCACGCTGATGAAGGCGGATTCGTAGCCGTGCGACAATCCGGAGTGGATGACTTGGCCATCGACGATGAAAGGGGAAAATAGCTTGTCCACGATATTGGCTTGAACCTGGTTGAAACATGCTCCCGTGAAGTTTTTCGCGCAAAGAAGAGGTGTAATATCGAAATGGCACTGGCGAGTGTCCTCCAGAATACCATCAATGGCGCCATCGAGGCCATCGCACTGTTTCAAAACCTCTGATTGAAGTGCGGCGAAGTGTTCTGCGTCAATCCACGACTCACTTGTGTTCGATCCAAGGTCCGTCAAAGCCCGCCCTAAAAAGGCAAGACTTCCAGTCCAAGCAAAGGCTGGGGCTCCAGCGATTATGCCATCGAAAAGTTCAGGATACGTCTGCGCCGCTTTCCACCCTTGACGGCCTCCAGCGGAACACCCGATATAGTACGATTTGCAGCTGTCTTCGGCGTAGAACTGCTTAGTAACATCTTTCCCAACTATAACACCAGTGTACAGTGCACGCCCGACGAAGTCTTCTAGTATCTCAGGAGCCTGAAAGAATGCGGCGCTACTGGTGCCGTTATGGCCATTGTTAGTCGCCACAGTCGCAAAGCCGTATGAGACCCCATAAGCTAAGTCGGGGTATTGGATACCTGATATACTTTAGCATATTCACCTTTTCAGTTTCAACTAACGCACAACAGGGTCGTATCATCACCTACATCCAGCAGACCCGCCATTGCCCGCGCTCAAAAATCGTCCCGTCGACTTCTCTGGCAGCCAGGTTTCTAGTATCACTTCGCTCGAACTCGAAGTTGCAACCGTGAGACCCAATCGACATAGATTGACCGGGATTGGGGGAGGGTCATTGTAACCGCCGAACGCGCATGAAGCATCCCGACCTTCAGCGGTGACATTTAGAACCGACTCTGCAGGGAGGTACTCAGCAATAGTGACTTTAAAATCACTGTATTTGCTGATGCTTAAATCTGAAGCAAAAGACGTGCATTTGGACTCGAAGTTCTTGATGGGAGTACTTCGAACTGTCCTGGTAAGGAGCCCGATGGCCAAAGAGAGGAGAAGAGGGGCGTGCATGTCTGATAGATGAAGAGAATTTGCCGTGAGTAAGTGATGAGGGGCTTTGATCCTTTTATATATACAACTCAGACTCTAGAGATCCTGAGCTGATATCAAGATCCCACAGCTTTATCCCAATACGATCTTCAATCTGCCTCATCTCGGAGAGACCTCTCCTTCAACACTGAATTGGACCCAATGCCGAGATTCTTAGGCAACAATGAAAGCACCTTACACGTTCTTGTGTGAATGTACAGCTAATTGATTGGTTGACTGGCGGGCAATGTGTACAATGACCACATAACATGCCTAAGAAGGCAACCACTCAGCCACAGAACTCATCATCATCTCCAAGGTTAAACACGACCGTACGACCAAGTCGGAACATCTTCCCTCCGATCTCCACATTTTAAACCTGAACTGGACTAATATAGGCATCAAGAAAGATGAGGGATTTATCCGAGTCCTAGCGGGGTAGTTGGCACGTGCTCGTCTGTGCAACATGCTTATGCTGCGGAGGCAGGGGTAGTGACGATCGCGGTGAGACGGGAGTCCCGCTCTCTTGGAAAATTGAACTCCGGATCTAACCAGTTATGGCAGCCACATCAACAAACTGTTACAACTCATTAAAAATATCAACTTATTGGCTCTATATACATTCAAAACTTTGTCGCACGGCCTCTAGTGTGTTGAATACACTCTAGGAGTCTCTCTAGATATGCGTTAATCGTCTTATTAATCTTCTCTAAGTCCAATTACTTTTACACCTAATAGAATTGATTAATACCTGCAGATGCAGTTGCACACCTTCTTGCAGTAAATTTCTCTTTTAAAACCTTAACTTAAGTCTCCATTACGGAGAAATCAGGTGAATTTGGGGGGCTGATTATATAGTCAAAGCCATTCTTCTCTATTTACAAGAGAACTTTTTTAGAAGTGTGAGTAGAGACTTTATCTATATAAAAAACAAGCTCCTCACCAAGTGTTGCCTTCTATAATTGAGGGAGGATCTTAAGAAATGTTTTACTATTTATCTTTCCATTAACGTTACCAGCGTTGTACTTAATTCTCTATATAAAGTTATATCTAATAATATAAAAGATGTGGAACTTGTCCTGCTCCTTCTAGGCCCAGGTAAGTATTCTTATTTAATTAGATATTACTTAATTTAAATCTTTTATTATTACTAGGCCTTTGTTTAATTCTCTGTACGTATTAAGTACTAGTTAACTAGTATATTTTATTACACTAAATAACCTTTCTCTAATATATATTATAAGGGTGAGTGTTATACTAGATAATATACTAGCTAAATCTCTTCTACTATATATAGAAAGAATAGTCTTCTTTAATAGCTATAGGATATATCTTAAGTCTAGAGACCTCTATAACTCTCTTTTAAATAGTCTACTTTATAAGGTTTTTCTTTTCTTTTTTAATACTAGCTAAGTATAAAAGATTACCCTATAGTAATCCCTTTTAATTAAATAAGTACTTATTAATATAACTGGTAATAGTATTTGCCTCTAAGTTAGTAAGCTATCTAGAAGCTTTATAAGTATCTAAGAAGTTAATATTTTAAAGATAGTATATACGCTTACTTTATATAATATTAGACACTATTATTATAAGAATATTAAAGATTTTTTTAATCTTATTAAAACGATAGTGTATAGTCTTTTTCTGATAGAAATATAGTATAGTGAAAATAATAGAGCGTTATAGTATACTAAACTACTTATAAATAAACTTCTAAAAATTAGTAATAATAGAAAAAAGTATAGTTTTAGAGAAATATTTTCTTTTTTACTAGTCAGGCATTTAGACTAACTGTTGGTACTTTATTTTAGATATATTTAGCTAGTAAATTAATATATTATAGTCTTATATTAACGTTAACGTATGATTGCTTTTACTAATTAGTATATATAAAAATCACTAAAATTCCTTAGCACATTACGAAATATTTTGTTATTATATAATTTATTAGTAAACATAATATTTTAGGGTGCTACTTTTAATATCTATTTACTATAATATTTATAAATAAATTTTATATATAAAGCTATAGTTTCAACAGCAAATACGCTTACTAAGCTAATTTTTAGAGTTATAAAACACCTAAATTTCTTAGTATACTACGAAATATTTTACTATTATTATTTTTATTAGTAATTTTAATATCTATTTATACTACTAGCTACTACTGCGCTATAGTAAGTTAATTTTCTATATTTATATATAAAGCTATAGTTTTTATATCTAATATATATACTATAGGCTTTTTAAGTAGTAGAGTTATTTTATTTTATTTTTTCTACTCTAGCATCTTTAGTAAACTACTTATACTATAAGAATTAAAGCTATAACCTAGATAAATGCTATAAAATCTATTAATTTCTATAACTTAGCTAAAGCCCTAAAGCAATTACGGATTAAGTAAATATAAAAAAATTAATAGTATATAATTTTTATAATAATATAAGGGAGTATAATTACTTTATTAATTTTATTTATCTCTTTAAAATGCTTAGGCGACTGATAAAGATTACTAAAAAAAATATAAAAGCATTATACAAAGAGCTAGTAGTATATAAATAAATATATAAAAATAAAATAGTTTACTAGTTATTTATTAAGTAAGGTATGCTAGTTAATTAGTTAATTATCTTACAGTTACTTAAGAAAAAAAACTAGACTTAAAAAACTCTATAGTTATTTTTATTTAACTATAATAAAGAGCTTTAAGAGGCTTATTGCTAAAGAATATATAATTTTATAGTAAATAACTTAGTGTTTCTAGATAAGTCTTTTTTTAATAAGAAGACTAGCTAGCGCTATTATGCTTACTTACTAATTAGAAATAAAACACAATATATATAAAATATAAATAAGAGTAAAATATAGGTAATTCTTCTTATATATATAATTTATAGCTATTTATCTTGTACTCTAATTAAGTAAGGCTACTTTAAACATAACGTATTTCATGGGCGAGCTGTACAAACGGGCGAGCTGTACACTTTACCAAGACCCCATCAAAATACTATCATTCATAGTATTATTACTCAACGGTACCATCAGTTATAGTACCATTCTTATTACTACTAGGTTCTATAGTACTATCTTCATCAATTTTGCATGTTCGAGCGTTATGCCCAGTCCCACCGCAGTTACCACAGCGCCTTTGAGTTGGTTCGGCCCCATCTGCCCTTGCCTTCCCACAACCCTTCTTACTACTAGAACTCGCAGTAGAAGGGTCCTCAGTAGATTTATCCTGGCCAGTACCAAAGCTAAGTACTCCTCCTTTCTGGATACGCTTTCTTTTGCGCTGCTTTCGTCGAGATGCGGCCTCATTAGCTGCTTCAAGCTCAGCAACGCGATCACGTATAAGCACCATCTCTTGAGCCATCGCAAGGGTGCCTTTAACAAGCTGCTGATACCCATCCTTTAAAGAAGAGGGTGAGCTACCCAGCTTATCGGTAATTAGCTTCGTTTGCGACCCAAATTCATGATAGTTCTTAGGGGTTTTTGACTGCCAGGTGACCTCTTGGTTGGTGGGTGGTGTAGGCGTGCGTAATCGAACATCAAGCTTTGATATCACCTCATCTGGGTCGAATGGAACTAGGCCAGCGCCTCGAAAGCTTCCTTGGACATTACTCTCAGTAATCGACGCGTCAAACGCGTCGCGGAAGGCTGGTAAGAACTCCAGTTTGGTAATATGGTTGAACCGGTTGCGCATTAGCTTTTCGACTTGGCGCCCATAGGCCGTCTTTAAAGGCGAAAAGCAACCCACATCTAGTGGCTGCAGGATGTGTGATGAGTGTGCCGGCATACATAGAGTGATAATCTTATTCTCCTCACAGTATTCCGTAAATGCGAGAGAGTTGTGGCTCTCATGGCCGTCGATAATTAACAATCGGTATGCGCCAACACTACGCTCCTTTGTACACACATCAAAGTGCTTTAACCACGCAAGACCAAGCTCATTAGTTGTCCAGCCGTTATCAGAGACACCAAATTGCCATTGACGCGGTATACCGAGTTCCTGGTACCAGGCAGAGAGGTGATTCTTGCCCTTATAGATGATGAAGGGTGGAATCACGAACCCCAGCGCGCTGATAGCTAGGATTACTGTAACCCACTCACGATTGCCTGGCTGAAGGGCCTTTGGTCGACTCCGTCTCTCAGAGCCTGTAACAACCTTCTGCTGAGTTATTATGCCCATTTGGAAGCCAGATTCGTCAAAGTTGTACGTGTCTTTGTCCTGTATACCGTACTTGGCCTTCACGTTACGTACAAGGTCGAACCAGCCCTGTATGATAGCTGGTTCTTCCTGTTTATAACGCTCATAGTCTAGCTTCCGATTGTACTTTGTTTGAATCCCTGGTGTACGCTTGACGAAGGTGTGTGGCCAATTTATGCCTACTGGGTCTATCCCTCGCTCAGCTAGTAGCTTGTTGGCCATCTCTCGAACAGCATTCAGTGGAGGGGCAAATCCTCTTGAATCCAGCTCAAGAATGTACTTCTTTATCGCCTCCTCTTCAGAGACCGTGAGCTTCATCGAATTGGGCGTACAATCGCGTCGTAAGGTGGTTCCGTCGCGTCGCGTCTTTAGGCTCATAGAGGGTACGTTATAGATGCGTGCGGCGTTTCGGAGGCCATGAATTTGGCCTATATCGAGAGCATGGATAGCAAGCTGTATTCTAGCTTCTCGAGAAATCGATTCTAGGTCGGTGGGTGGATGCATGGTACTGTGATTGATGGTGTTGTTGGGGTCTTGGCAAAGTGTACAGCTTGCCCGTTTGTACAGCTCGCCCATAAAATACGTTAAGGATTTTATTAAGTATTTTTAATACTTACTTATTTCCTGTCTTTAAGAGCAATATAGTCCTAATTAAGCACTTATTATAGTATTAGATAATATCTCTATTTATATTAATAACAGGGTACGGGAGGTTCTCTGTAAGGTAGATTATATTATCTAGTACCTACTATTATACTCATCTGACTATAATCCTATTAAGTTAACCTTTTTAGTGTTAAAGGCCTGAATCTGGAGGAATTATATATACGTATGCGGTTAGTATAGCAGCTTTAGGAATTTCTTATAGGAGGTAATAAAAATAAGCTAGTGTAATTACTTTACATCCAAATACTTTAAGTATGCTGCTAGGGGGTTGTATATTAAGCAGGCTGAATTAGATAAGGTGCTTAAGAAACTACAGGTATACGGAAGACCGTAGGACGTAGACAGCTATACAGAAGTACTATAGAAATATATAGAGAAGCTGTAGGTCCCCTGCATTAGAAACCTTCCGTTTGTTAATAGACCTTACTATTGTGGAGTTGATTGTGACTCTAAAAACCAGCTTAGTAAGCATATTTGCTGCAGAAACTACGGCTTCATGTATAAAAACTACTTACAGGCGTTGTGGTGGGTAGATGTGGTGGCGGCATGCGGAAATATCACGCACGCTAACAAAAAGTGTGGTGTCAAAATATTTCGTGATGCGCCAAGGAATTCCAGCGATTTTTGCATACGCTAAAAGCATAAGCGCTTGCATCTGGAGATTTGATTTCCATGAGAGTCCCGCACCACAAAGAGCGGTGGATCATCAGCGCCAATGTTTAACAAAACGGACGAAACTAGATTTTACAGAAATTGCGGCACAAGTTTCATGTGAGTGGACTCACTTAAAAACCTGCTTGAGTGGACAGGCATGTTTAATTATCATTAGATTAATTCATATTATTTGAGGGCATTTAATAACAGGTCGCCCATTTTCTGACGGCCGGCAGTCTAACCTCTCTTAGAGCGATAGAAATACCCTTAACGTTATGTGGAGAAACGAAACATTGGCTAACCAACGACTTAAATGTGAACGAGCAGATAGTCCTTTGCGGACTGATGCACAAAATAGATTATATCTTTTCAAATGGTTAGGAACGAACCACAAAGACTAATGATCTCCTGTAATAACTCTTCGTCGTCGGACGATTCTTTGAGCATCTCGATAAGTAATGTTAGTTCAGTCAGAGTAATGGGTTCGTATACGGTCGCGATCATGGCAAGTATCCGCTTACAGAGTTCTGAATCCTCTGATTCGCATATCTGTGTCATCATTCGCTCGTAAAGAGGGTTAAGCCCAGGCGGAAACGAGTTCAACCTCGCGTGGATTCTTTCCCGTGGGATGTTCTTGAGGTTTTGGCAGACTAAAGCCACCCAAAGGAAAGTATTATTCGCATTTAAGAACAGATGGTCGAGGACAGCGTCTTGCATCTTAGTATGGTAGTTCTTCTCCTGCGCCAACTGACGCACTTTGTACTAGATGTAAATGCTAACAGCTACAGAAACAGACTCCGCATTCAGCTCGAGGCATAGCCTCACCTTACTTCCGGCCTTATCTAGCCGCTCTTTGATGGGGGGCCAGTTGCGACTAGAGACAAGCCACTTAACATGAGGAGATATTAACGACTTCTAGATAATAAAGTCTCATAGTTTCTGCAAATCTGCCATGCATTTGTTGAGCGTATTGATAATTAAGCAACCGATTTTCAAGCTCGGGTCTTACAGAACGTTTGTGAAGATCTCGGACAGTGCAACCCAAGCATTTGCATCTTCAAAAAGGGATTTGCCTACGTGGTCATGCTACTTCCAAATATGCGAAATAAGCGATAGCTGCTAGTTCACAAGTAAGTACAATAGACCTCGCAGTACGGCTGTGGCGTTGTTAATTCGCAAATCAGTTGCCTAATAATAAAAGAAGAACTGGAGATGTGTCTTAGCTGTTAACTTTTTTAGCTTGTCAATAATCCCACAGAGCAGCATCATCTTGCCTTTTCCAAGATCACCTTTGATCTATAGCAGATGGCTCTGCTAGTCATTTCGCCATTATTTGAAGTCGCAATTTTCCAGGATCTAGTAATACAAGTCCGTTATTAGGCCGCCTTTAGTCTCCTCAATGCAGATCTTGTCGGCGCGAGGATTAGTCACATATAGGTACCGTAAGTACTCCTTATTTTTTGAGGCATCGTCGATCTCCTTTCTAAGCCGTCTAACTGCTTTTGTCCTTCTCTCACTATAAATAACCAATATGGAGATTCTATAAATGCCCAAGAAAAAGTACGCCCAGTCTATTTTGCGTGTTGTCTTATAGTTCTTTACCCAGTCTAACTTCTAGTCAGCACTAAATTGAAATAACATAGGCCCTTAAAGTGCTAAAATAGGAATCCTTGTAACCTCATGGATCTGCTGCTCAAGAGACTACCTATTACTAAGTTAGTTACCCTCTTTAAAGAAGAATGCCACTAATGTAGACGTAAGGAGCTCTTAAAGTATCTAGCCTTAAGTAAACCATCTACTCTTCTAAAAAGCTTATTTCTACGTGTCCTAAGCCTTCTCATCTTCTCTCTTTTACTTAGTTATTAAGACATCCCCTAGGTACACGTAGCATTTTGCGGCGCACTAATACCAGTAAAACTTAGAGTTAATTGACTCTAAGAGCTTAGAATTACTCAACTTCTTAATATAATAGCTGTCCACCTAAAAGTATTGTAAGCTATCTCTGGCCGCATATTTACTGCAGAATTTAATCTTCTCATATCTAGCCTTGCCTCGGCATAAACTTTTAACTATATCTTTAAAGGTAACTTCTTGGCTCTCATTTCCCTATATGTGCGAGAGAATGGCATATTAGAGGATTACGTTATTAAGTAACTTTCTAGTTAGATAGAAGTTTCCGTTCAATAGGAGTTCTAATAGACGCATCGTTGCAAAGGAACTGCAAGGCTGTAGAGAGAAGTTTATTGAAGTCAGTTCGTGTTTAATTATAATAACAACAAGAGGCACGAAAGTTGCTTTTGTGTTAATAGGTAGCTGTTAAATAGCCTGATAGGTTCAGCAAAAGGGATGAGCATGTTATTTAGACGTATTTGAGTGGACGAGACTGAAAGTGTTATGCTCCTGCTAAACAAACTTGACTCTATTAAAGGCAGCTATTCTACTATTGCCGCTTTAGTGCGGTGCAGCTTATCTAAAAGTTATGGGAACTATAGTTAGAATAAAACTACAATAAATTAATTAATTGTACCTGTTCTCCTACAAGATTCTGAATGTGCTAAATTATTTATTGGAATAGTCAAACAAAGTATGGTCGTAAAATAGAAGGTTTGGAGTTAGGCAGGTAACTCAAAGCTTTTGTATTAGGAAAAGTTAGACTATTAACGGCCAGAAACTGGGTCACGTGCAAAAAGCTCTGACTAAACTTAACTTACAGTTTGAATACTATGTAATACAGTCATATCAACTTACGTGGTAGCGTATTGCCAAATATGTTTAAAGTTAGGCTAATAAGTACTAACCTTAGTGGGGGATTTGCCTCCTACACTACGTACATTATTGACGATGGCTTGGAAACATTATATGTAGTATTGCATGCTCTAGATTTCTCAATTTCCGGCTTAGAATAGCGATAAGATAAGAAGGCGGCGTTGTTTTGAAGAGGTTTTGCTTGCGGCGTTATAGGATACAGAGCGCGAATCGAGCGACAAGACAACTATACTTATGTAATTTTAGGTAAAAAGTGTCTCAAATATTAAGGACTTGCTACAGAGCACATTTGCCCTTGCATTATAAAAATATCAATGTGTGCGCAAAATCTAAATTGCTTAGGAGTTGAAGTACCTCGGACTTGTTCCGGCACACGGGGTGTTTTGTTACACTGGGGGGGAGGTTACATAAGTTAACTACGTACGTCGAGATATACTGAATTCGATGGGAGTGTGGGAGAAAATGGTTGATGAACAGACTGAACCACATGTGGCGGAGCCCAGGTTCCGGAGAATGCCACCTAATTATGTCGTAAATTGACCTATTTTATGGCAACGATCTCTCAGCCACCGGTACCGTCCGGTATGTACGTTGTTTGGCGCTTGACTCAGCTC
Source organism: Zopfia rhizophila CBS 207.26 (assembly GCA_010093925.1). NCBI lineage: Eukaryota > Fungi > Ascomycota > Dothideomycetes > Zopfiaceae > Zopfia > Zopfia rhizophila. The sequence continues at coordinate 24,179 of ML994734.1, read as the reverse complement.
GGTAAGGCAAATGCCAGGGTTTGGCAATGCAAGCATTGTCCCAGAAGAAAAGAGCTCCCAGGAGCAAAACTCCTGAGACTAGCCCTCTCAGGAAGCGGTGCAACGCCAAAATGAGTGGCTATCTCGTAGCAATCCGCTCCGACACAGCAAATCATGTCATGTGATGCTGTGGGCAAATACTGGCTCCCCAAATCTGGTTTCGCACTCGCAGGAGTGTGCCTGTTCAGCGCGAAGAGGCCAAAACACCCTAGGGGTTGGATTTTGGAGGGTGGAGCTCCCGGGAGCAAAACTCCCGCGAGAATACCTCCCAGCCGAATCTAACGAGACAATCAGCAGACTGCTGGCCGAGCTGGAGCTATCAAGTCGTGGGGCAGACCCTGTAGGGTGAGAACGCCAGTATCCAGTAAAGGGATAGCCATGATAGCCATCTTGGCCTCCTGCAAGCAGAACAAAACGCGGCAAGAGCCCCCTAATGCACGTAAGAGTGTCTTCTCCTAGGATTGTATCTCCCAGACTGCCCCATCCCGAGAACGTGCATCCTACAGATTGGCCTGGGATACACTTAAGAAGTACTCTCATTGCATAACTCCACCATCACGTTATCACTTTGTTGGCTGATTTAGGTTTAGCTGGGGAGGTACTGTATCCAGCCACACAGATCCGGCTGGCATGGATCCCTAGTCACTGGGGGGTGCCCGGAAACGAGACGGCACATGCATGCGGCTGCGACCACAAATGGGCCGGCAGGCAGGTTCAGGTCCGCTGTGGCAAAGAGGTTCAAGAGGGCCCAACCGGCTGCAACCTCATCCTCAACCTCAACCTCATCATTATCCTTATCATCATCTTCCAGCAAATTGTAACAAGTTTGAGCCTTTATCATCACTTGTGTCACCAATATCAAGCCAACCTACCTTGCCATCGCCATCTAACTCGTCTACACACCGAACCGCCCCACCATTACCGTTCAACACGTCGCAACCATACTGAACAATCGCTTCAACGTCGCAAGACGTTCCCAACTACATAGAATCGTCATATTTTTGGGAGCGTAGGGACTTACCAGATCCCGCTTTTTATGCTCATTCAGCAGCCTAATTGTAGCCCAAAAACTGGTGCTGAGAGTACTGCTCTCGCTGCAGCAGGCCCTTCTAACATAGAGAGTCAGCAGGAATATATATGGGGATAAAGCATCCTAATAAATATTCTCTGCTTGGAATGCCTTCCAAGCTACCACTTCTAGCTACTCAAAACGCTCCATGTCCTATTCGTTTATATGTTAGAGTAACCTAACATGCTTTCCCAGCAATGCCAAGTCAACTTGTTTGAGGCGTCTGCCAGTAGTCTAATTATGAATAGTTAGAACATTCTAAATAGAAAAAGTTCATTAGAATGCCCCTGCCAACTCTAAACTAGCTATGGGGGCTTATAAAAATTACCTTCCAGTTTTTATACACAACTTTTTCCTAGTATAGACATATAAATACTTGGTACGAGCTTTTTCTAACTAGTTTTAGTACTCTATAGAGTACAGTTAAAAAAAATTATCTTATAGTCTTATAATTTACAATCATATAATAAATTCTTAAAGTTTTAGTATTTTAAATATATAGTTTATTTTTAATACTATAATTATTACTATGTTAAAAACTTAATAAATGGCTAAAGCTATACTTTTACATAGTTTAAACTTTTTATAAAAAATAAGCTCTTATTTTTTATATTATATTAAAAATACTGATATTAATAACTTTAAGCTAGTATTTAAAAAAATTTTAATTTTAATATTATTATACTATAATTATTATACTACTTAAGAAACTTAACTTTATATAGTTTTATTTTAAAGTTAAGTATTAAAAGTCTTACTTTTCTATTATTTAATTATTTATAGTTTTTTTTATTATTAGTTTAAATAAAAACTAAAAACTAGCTAGTTTTATAAACTTTATAAGTAGTTTATACTTAAAACCTTTTTAATATACTAGAAAAAAATTATATTATATTATTAGCTATTTACGTTTTATAAATATACTAAAAGCTATACTATTAATTTTTTAATTTGGTTATCTATAAACTAGCTTATACTAATAAAATTAGAATAATTTTTTTTTAATATTGACTAAATAGAGTATACACTTTAAAGTATATTAAAGTTTAGTAAAGTTTATATTTAACTTACTATTATATTTATTTAATATAAATTTATTTTAAAATTTTATATAAGCCTTTAACTATTTACTATAAATTCTAGAAATTTTTATAATTTCTTACTATATAAACAACTACTAATTTACTTATAATAAGCTAGTAGTAAAATTCTAGGAAATATTAAATACTATAGTAGTAACTTTTACTTTAATATTATCTAATATTAATATATATAATAATACTTTTATAATAATACATTTTTAATATATTACTAAAATATATATAAAATATTAGTTTTGTAAAGTTATAAAATTATAATTTTAATATATATTTTATAGTAATTTATTATAGTTTTGTATGTAAAAATAATATATAAACTAATTATTTTAATAAGCTATTTTTAGCTTATGCTAAAATTAGTAAATAAAATTTTAAATATACTAAGTACTTAAAACACCTAAATATTATAATTAAAAAAATATTATAAGTAGTATTTATAAAAAGCTTTATAATAATATAAAAAAAGGTAAGTATAATATATATTATATTACTTTTATTAGTTATAGTTTTATTATTAATATTAAGTAGTAAAAATTAATATTAATATTTATATTCTACTCATGTATATATAAACTTTATGTTATTTTAAAATTAAAGTACTTTTAATTTATTTTAGTATAATAAGTATTTTATAATAATAATAAAAAAGTTTGTTAAATTTTAAAAAAAATTACACTTAATATAGCAATATAAAATACGTAAATAAATATTACTACATATAATACTTTTTAATATATTAAGTATAGTATTATTATTATACTTATATTACATATATACTCTAATAATATATAAGGTTATAAAATAAAAAACTTACTATCTACTTTTTAGTTTAATAAAATTTAGCTTTTAATTTATTTTACTAGTATTTATTTACTATTATATTAATCTTTTATTATAATTTTAAATTTTCTTTTTTATTTCTAAAAATAGTAGCTTAGTATATACTACTTATTTAAATTTTAAGTATACTTTTTACTATTATTATAGTATAAGCTTAGTAATAAATTTTAACTAGTTTACTTTAATAAATAAAATTATAATAGTACTTAAAATAGTATAATTTAAATAATTTACTTTTAATTTCTTTATTAATAAAAAAATTACTAATTTAAAAAAATAATATAATAAACTTACTTTATAAAAAGAAAATAATATTTATACTTTAAAGTAAAAAAGTAAACTTAATACTTTATAAGTAAAAATATATATATACAATTTTTTATACTAAATTAATTATATTAGTTGTTTTTTTAATAAAGCAAAAACAACATACTTTTTTTAAAGTACAAAATAACTTTAAACTACTACTATATAAACATTATATTAATGTTAAAAATTTGTTATTTTTTTACTATAACTTCAAAATTAAGAAAATTCTAATATTTAAAAAATAAATACTAAAACTTTTAAACTTACTTAAAAATAGCTTTTTAGTTATATTTATAAACATTTTAATTAAAAAATTAAAAAATTATATTTACTTTATAGTATTTATAGAAAATATACTAATAACTATAATTATAGTATAAATAGAAAAATAAAAAAGTAGTATATATATAAAGTTATATAATAGAGTTTTTTTTAAATTAAATTAAAAGCTTTATTAATTTAAACATACTACTATTTTAAAAAATAATTTATAAAAAATTACTATTAAGCTTTTAGCTTATACATAAACTATATCTTAAAATTAAAAATAATAATTAAGTTAAGTAACTTGAATAATAATTATGTTATATTTAGTAACTACTACTATATTAGTTAACTTAATTAATATTACTTATTATTTTAAGTATATTATTACTACTATAAGTAAAGATACTAAAAAATAAACTAAAATACTAAAGCTAACATAAATGTTAGAAGGCTGAGCGTAGCGAAGTATATTGTATGTTTAATTTAGAATTTTAAGTCACTTATAGTTCACTTATTGGAAGGCTAAAGTATGGATTTTTAACTATCTCTAAGCCTAGAATAGTTACCCAAACTCCTATTCAGAAATAAGATACCCAACTCCAACCCAATGCCAAGCCCTATATATTCAGCTTTATTCCTTGTTAATTGCCCTCCACTGGTAATAACCCGCTTGAGTGATATGAGCCGAATCCATGTCGCTGATGAGATTGGCATAGCCAGCTAAGCAGCGGACAATCTGGAAGGAGTGATGGAGATCTTTGGCCTGGATTGTAACTCGTTTGGCATGGATAGCGGATAGATTGACAGCTAAAACCGATTAGACTAATACCACGACTAATACCTAGAAACACTTACCCTCGAAAACATTAACCAAGAAAGCCTCTGCAGCTTCTTGCAGAGCGTCAAGAGCTACGGCCTGGAACCGGAGATCATTGTTAAAGTCTTTAGTAATCTCACGGACCAGTCGCTGGAATGGAAGACGCCTCAATAGATGTCCTTGGTAGCGTTGATAGTATTTAATCTCGTGTAGCGCACTAGCTGTAAATTGTTAGCTTAATCGCAAAATATAGACATAGAAAAGGCTACTGGGGAAACGTACTGCCGGGCTTGCGCCTGCGATTACTGCCAAGAGGCTGGAGGCGTAGGGGTGGTAGAACTCAAGGTTTATCACCAGCCGCAGCTACTAAAGGCCGTTTAATGCGCGTTTGAGGCTTAAGGACTGCAAAGTATCAGCTACGATCGACTAATACCTAGACTAATACCAAGAACTAACCTATGGAGGCAACAGTCTTGCGCGCTGCTTTGCTGGGAAGATTTTTGCGAGGCGTATTAGAACCAGTGGGCGTAACATACTTCTTGCTGGGAAGATTTTTGCGTGGCTCATTGGAACTAGTGTGCGTAACCTGCTCTGTGCTGGGAATATCACTGTAAGGCTCATTAAAACCGGTGGGCATAACATGCTCCGTGCTGGGAGCATCATCGCGAGGCTCATTGGCGGGCGTAACATGCTCTGTGCTGGGAACATCATCGCGAGGTTCATTAGCGGGCGTAACATGCTCTGTGCTAGGAACCTCACCGCGAGGTTCATTGGAACCAGTGGGTGTAGCCTGCTCTGTGCTGGCCATAATTGAAGTATTAGGCAGGTATTAGTTACAGCAAAATGGTTGATAATAGAAGCGAGTAATAAAGTAGGTGTTGAAATTTATGGGGCGTTGGGATTGGTGAAGGTAAGTGAAAGGGAAATTTTAGCGAGGTGCAAGCATCTTATTAGCTGCCTAGTGCACGGACCACCTACCTACCTAACTTTACCTTACCATTTCAACCACACTAACGCACTAACCTTACTAAAACAATCTTTGTAAGTTTCTACGTCGCGTAAAACTAATACTTAGACTAATACTATATATTAGTAATATCTTGCCTACTAGCTATTTATTATGTCTCTGAAATGTGCTGTAAAACCTGTCTCTATAACGTTACTAAATAAACACTAAAAAAAAGATAATAAATATTCTAATAATACGCATACCGCTAAAGAGAGGAATAGGCATAATAATTTAGAAAGTAAAGAGCTAGTACTAACACGTAATAAAAATACAACAAATAAATTTATCTTAAAATATTAGATAAAATATGTGAAAGATTATATAGCTAAAATTAACACTACCAAGGAGAAGAACAAGAAATCTATAATTAAAAATCTAAAATAAAAAACAAAGACTAAGGCTATTAAAGAACTGTAAGTAAGTAAAATATTAGTTTTAATATTAGTTACTAATATTAGTAAATTTAAAAGTAGTATTTACTAGACCTAGAAAGTAAAACTATATAACTCTAATAAAAACTATTTCTTCTAATTTTTTTTCTTAGGTGATACTATATCAGGCGGTAATAATACAGATAATAATAATATAAATAATAATAATAAAATAAAGCTAAGTATTAATATTAAAGAACAGCTTTAAGTACTTAAGGACTTAGTTATAGTAGATTTAATAATATAATAGCATGTAGTGTAATACTTTTAAAGTATAATATTAAAAAATACTATTAGGAAATTAAGGCAGCTCTTTACTTAAATAGACTTTAGATATATTATAAAGCTTATAAGTAAATTACGATTTAAGATTAGTATTTATCTTCTTAATTTCAAACTAATACTAATACTAATATCTGTCTAGAAATACCTTATAATAATAACATAAGTAAAGTATTTTAGTTAAGTTAGTTAAATATAAAGAAATATAAATCTTAAAGATATTTCTACTAAGGAGAAGTCAGCCCTGCTGCTTAGTATCTACTATAAGGTAAAATATTAGTCAAGATATTAGTATATTACTAATAGAATTAAGATTTTTGTTTTAAAAGTTTTATATGCTTTAGCCATTAAACGTGGCGTCTTAACACTTAAACTAGATTTAATTAGTAGCTATTTAATTCTATTTTTTTATAGCTTATTTAGCTGTTTAGAGCGTGTTATTATAACAATAGTTACTATAGCATAATCTTATAATTATTATCTTTAGTCTAAAATTTAGTTAGTATTTATATTAGAATACATAGGTCTTTTAGGTGCTTTTTAGTCTAATATAATTAGAGATTTAACTAAAGAGTTTTACTTTTAGAATTTTAATAAGAATAATGCTAAGCACTTACTTTACTAGCTTTTAGAAAATAATAATTCTATACTAAAAAACATTAGTGTATAAATCAAGCTGCTTAATGGGTTTAGATAGAAGTAAATATAGAATAATAAAGTCCCAGGTATTAGTTAATATTAGTTAGTATTAATTAGGATTAGTTTACTAGGCTATATATATATTTCCTTTCTTTAAAATCTAAACACTATATTAGTGGCCGTAACTTAATATTAAAATTATTTATTAATATTAGTCTATCTTATACGTGTTATATTACTCTCTTTTTACTTTAACCTTTAAAAGTTAAAAGTATTTATAAATAACACACCCTAGAGAGTCTTGCAGCGTGAAATAGCTATATAAATTAATCTAAAAATAAAGTTTTTCTTATTTAAGATACCTAATACTACCTGTTTTATAGTAATATTCTGAGACTTATAAATAGTAATAGTATAAGCTACTACTAAAGAGAATTAAGTTCATGAATATATAACTTTCCTATGCTAGAAATTCTAATAGTAATGGAAAATTAGTACCACATTTTTCCCGCCTAATGTCCTATATACTAATAGTTTATTATAATTATTAAAAATAATAAGTAACGCTAAAGAAGCTTCTTTTTAAAAGTTTATAATATTACTTAATTATATAATATTATTTAATACACCTAGAGCACCGTTTACTAGGCCTTTTTTTATTTATATATTATTTATAAGCATAACCCGTAAGCTAATACTTAAAAAAAGTAATAATTTAAGATTTCTAGCTTTTTCTATAATAGACTTTTTAGCCCTTACGCTTTTATAGCTAGCTGTAATAGCTATTATAGGTTAACTAGAATCTTATAACTAGTAGTAATTTAACTTCTAGACCTAGACCCTTTTAGCATAGATATAAATTATGTTTCGAAATAAATTAATATTATCTATAAGAAGCGTTAATTAAATCCTAGTAGTAAATAAAAGCTAGTTTTAAATTATAATCTTTCTAACACGAAGATAACCTAACGTGTTATAAAAAGTCTTCTAATTATAGCCCTACTATTATATTATAATGTTAAGGATAATAGATTTCTTAAACTATTAATATAGCTACTGCCTGAACGTCTTACTTATATTCTAGGATATATAAGTATTATATAAAGGCCTTGTATTTATAGATGGAAGTTAAAAGAAATCTCTAGCTAAAACCATACTTAAGCTACTAAAGAGAAGATAACTAGATAATAAAAAAATCTTCTTATACTATAAATTAACTCAAGCCAGTATCTTTAAGCTAACTATAGATTTTTTATTTATAACTAGATACTAAATATTCTTAAACGTAGCTTAGAGAGCCTAGATAGCTTATAATAATAACTTAATAAACTCTATACCCTTAATTAAAATACAGAATAGTGTGTTTAGTATTTTACTAGAAATATTATAGGCAGCATAACCTATAGGTGCTGCTTAAATTATTAGAGAATAATATTTATAAGTAATAGCTAGATTATTAAGCTTAGTAGAGGTAAATTTTATAATATATATTTTTTCAGACCCTACTTCTCTATCTAGGTTAACTAGTTATTATAGGAGGTTTTTTTTAACTAAAATTAACTAATAGTGGTTTATAATAAGCCTATTAAATAACTTTTACTTTTTAATAAGAGTTTTATATGTCTTTTTAGTTTAGATAGTAAGGTTAGTAAGATAATTAGCCTTTTATTACTTCTAGTATATAAAGAGATTAAGGTTATAAGTACTAATTTAGGTGGACTAATTTATTACGTAAATTTTAGAGTAATCTCTTAAGTTTTTTCTATTAACTAGAATATCTTATATATCTGGTTAATAAGTAGCTAATTTTTTCTAAGATAGATTAAAATCTTTCTCTTCTTTATTAATATCTTTAAGGTCTAGATTATTCTCTTTAGTAGATAGTTCTTTTTTTTTATATAAATTATTTTATGGGTGATTATAGTAGGACTTATAGTACTAATAAGCCTCCTTATATATAGTAAAAATTTTATTCTTAAACAAAAGAATTTTACTTATCTCTTAAAATAGATAATGGAGTATAAGTTTAACATAAGTAAACTATACTAAGTTATAGTTAAAATAATACTAGAATATAAAGTTTAAAATTTTTAGCTTAGCCCAAGGCCTCTTCTTCATGTCACTAGTATAGTTATATTTAAGAAAAAAATTATAGAAAGAAAGATTAAATAGATTAGAATAATCTTTATATTTTTAAACAAGACTCTTATTATAATAAAGAGTTCTATTATCTTTACTATTTTCTTTTTTAAAATAATACGTATTTAGGTGGTCCTTCTTTAGCTGATAATTAACATTAAGTATCTAATAAAAGTAATAAACTAAAAGTAGATTAAAAAGAAAATAGAAAATTTTTTAAGTAAACTAGTCCCACTTATTAATAAGCCTATTTATTATTTTTATAACAAAAGAGTGTAACGGCCTTTTAGAATTAAGTTTAAATAAAATTCTAGTAATTATAGCTTTATAGTCCTTAGACTACTTTTTTTATTTAGTAGTATACTTTCTATTATATACTATTACACTAGCAGTACTAGTATATAGTTAAATATTAGTATTAGCCAGCCATCCTATTAGGAGTATATAGTAATATAAATTTAATTAAAAATAATTATATATAGGGTAAAACTAATAGTATAACTTACCTTTATTATAGTAAATAGTAAGAGATTTAGTAAATAGCTAGAAAGTAAAAAATTAGCACTTAAGCTATTTTATCTTCTTATTAAACTTTAAGCAATACTCTATTATATAATAGTGAATTTAAATCCTAGTTAAGATTAAAAATAATTACTTAAAGTCTTAAGTTATATTAAAATAGGTAAGTAAAAGAGGCGACTCTTTATTAATAATACCTTAAAACTAAGGTTAAGAATATATAGTAGAAATATATACTTTTTAAAACCTCATAAATTCAGCTAAAGCTTTGTGGTTATCTTTATTAAAGAGCTTCTTATCAGGATTTAGCGCATCTTTATAGTAATATATATTATAATTATAAGTACTACCACAACTCTACTACTTAAAACAATTCTAATTATTAATAATACTAAACTTAAGGGTGAGTACTTCATCCTTGAAAGCTTAAAAACACCAGTAAAAGTAATAGGCGATAATATAAGAATTATTCTGAATATTATTACGTGTAATTTTAATCCTAGTGGTAGGAATAGCATTCTTCTACTTATTATATTAAGATAAATATTATATTAAGTCATCCTAATAGTAATTAGCTGTGGAGAAAGTAATAAATAAACTTAGACTTCTTAGCTACCATATCTAGAAAGATATTAGTCTTAGTATTAGTTTTAATATTAGTCTTAGTATTAGTTCTAGTAAATAGCGAAATGAAATTATATATTATAGCTTTAAGATTTTTACTCTTACCTGTCTAAAAAAAGCGCGTCCTACGGAGAGCTCTAGTAAAATATATAACTAAGTTTAATATAACTATAAACTAGAAACTATCATCCTTAAAAGTACTCTAAAGCTTATTAATAGAGATGTCTTTATTATTAGATATTTTTAATATAAAAAACCTAGACTTTAAGTTTACCTGCTTTCTTATAATTGTATTAAATATTACGTAATAAAAGCGCGAATGTTACGCTATGCGGCCATTCTTATATAATAATATATATTTAATATAAGATTTATAGTTAATATATTATTAATAAAGCTTTATGTACTTTTTTGTATTTATAGAAAAGTATATTAGAAAAACCCTACTTAGTAACACCTCACTACAGTTAAACTCTAATAAAGGGGTATATTAAATAAATGCTATAGATAATAAGACTAAGGCTTTAACTTAATACTATAAAATTTCTAACTTTTATGTATTAGAAACCAGATCTAAGACTATAGTAACTTAAGAAGTAAGATTATTCTTACTATTATTCTTACTATTATTCTTATTACTATTTTTATTATTATTATTACTACTGTCTTTACTATTATCCTTGTAGGGTATATTTATATTAGTATTTAAACCTTTAGTAGCTTAATCATAGGCGAGACCTCCTTACGTAGTATTTATAAACTATTTCTATTAAATAAACATAGAAAATACTTTATCTGCTTTAATAGTAGGTAAATTACTATTAATATAATTATTATTAGAAAGAGCACTTAAGGCTTTATTATTAATAATAATATCTTTATAGCTATTATAATTCTACTATAAGAAGTATAGCTAACACTAAACCACTTAATACTATATATAATAGTTATTCTAAAACTGTTAGTTAATATGTTTATAATTATCACCAGAAGAGCAGAGTGGCTTAAGAAGTATAATATTAAAATCTTAAGATATAAAAAATAATAAACTAAAAATCTTCTTAATATTATATAAAAAGTGGTAAATATGCCCTGTATATTTATATTAAGCACCTTAATATTAATAGACTTTTATAAAGATATATACTTAAGTAATTAGTATTTCTTCTATAGGGGAAAGTTTTAAAAGCTTTTTAAACTATAAACCAGAGTCTATCTTATTATTATAACTAAATAAAGGCATAAAATTAGGATCTTAAGAGCTATTTTTAAGCCTTAAGTGCTTAGGGAAGGATCCTAAGACGTTGAAGATGTCTCGAAAGGACTCCCTGATACCTGCGTAGTAGGCTGGCGAGTGATTCGACGAGTTCTTCCCGCGTACCGTGCGGAAACCACTTGCGCTCGACCGTCGGAAGGTCGTTCGATTCCTAGATTACGACAGTCTGTTACAGGATCGAGTGATGAGCGGGATAGCAGTCTGCGCGTACCTCTGTCTGCGTTCACTACCTCAGCAGCGTCCCCACGATAGCGTCGAGGTTCTCCTACCGGAGACCGCTGGACATCGGAAGATGAGATTCTGATACTCGCTCGGGGTCTACTTGATGCTGTATGTGCTGTTTCTCTACAACCGACATTAGATGCCGGAGGCTCTTACCGCGAGCGTCGAATATCCGAACGTCTGGTGACTCAGTAAGTCACGGGACTGACTGGTAGCGCGCGCGATCTCATGAAGAGATGTTTCGCTCTCGAATGAGGGGCGGTCTACGCGACCCGTTACTCGCATCGTCTGATAGTGGACTGCGAATGGATAGCGGGACCGTGCCGATTGTATCATCGGCTGCGCGAGAGCGCGTTCGTTCTCCTTGATTTCTGGGTCTTTCTGTTCCTGTTTCGTCGGGCTTGTGCGCGGAAGGAGAGTCGTCTCGTTTAGCTGCAATCGAAGTAACTCCGGCACTCGCTATTGGATCGACGCGACAGTCGTTCTCCGTACGATCGACGGTTACGTTAACTTCATCGGCGACGACTATGAAAGTACCGGAGCGGCGGGGATTTACTGGGAGTGAGTGACTAGCTAGCGTAATAACTCCGCTTGGCGTCGGTACTCTCGGATGTCGGTAAGGCTCTCGCGCGGGAGAGACCGTTGATGGGTCGTATCTTTGAGTCGGTCCCGGAAGAGTACGTGGTGCTGTTCGACCATCAGGGACGACATGTGAAGAACTCCTGGGTGGAGTAAGTTCGATAGGTACGATGGGTCCACTGACGAGTGGGTCCATTCTCTTTCTGTCCGTTCGATGAAGCGCTGGCGATGATGACCCCGGCGTACCCGTTTCTACATCTGCTGATGCATCGACGCACATTTCGAACGTCTACCTCGGTGTATGGAGCGCTGTTTTGGGGTCCGAATGAGTTTAGTGACGGTTAGGGACTCGCTCGTACCGCTCTGCAGAGATACCTGAAATTCAAGAAGGGGGATCTATTCTTTCCTATGCTGACGCGGAAACAGCAGCACCTGACCGATTCATTCACAACGAAGAATGACGGAATGGCGTTCTGGTGATGTCGGCGAGTCCGTCGACTATACATGATAATGATATAGATCGCTCATAAACCGGGCGGATCCAGTTATCAGAGATTAGGTCAGGAATCAAGTGAAATCGTAAATATCTACTCGATACGACTGATTATCCTTAATTCATTTTTGAGAATTATGATATAGTGGAGATTTGATTGCCCTTTGTGATTCCAGGACTTGATCATATAATTGATCGCGGATACAGATAAGCAATTAATAATAATCTTATTGATCAATCTGGACGACGGGATATACCTGATCTGAATTCATTAAAATGATATATTCTGATATCCGAATAATGAGATAATTTAATTCAAATCGGTGATCGATTAGATAGTGATTTTGATCCTCTTTATATATTTCCATAAATGATATCAAATATTTATTTATAATGCACTCCTTCGCGTCTCGATGCGATTTCGAATGATATTATATTATTTTGATCGATATTTCTATCGAATTATTCTCTAATGAATTCATATTTTCACTATTTGAATTATCCGATTATTCTTTGTGGTATTTGATCTGAAGAGATATCTTTTATTCTATATATAATATAAATTTCCGAAATGATGATCAATTGGATCAATTTTCGAATTGATCGTCTATATGTCTAGAATAAGATAATATCTATATTTCTCTATGAAAATAATGGAATTCGACGATAATATGTACGCATACGAATTATAGAAAATATATTTGATAAATATTTTTTGAAGATGAATGAATGACGGACCGATTTAACTTGAATTCCTTGACGGATAATTCTAATTGCCCATAGAATTCATCGATCATATCCTTTAAGAATTATCGATGGATAAGATATCGATTGATATCATATTTCATAAGATCGATCGAATATTGGATCTAGGATGGATCATATTGCGGACTCCGAAATATCCGCGGGATATATTCCATTTTCTGATGATATTCCGGATAGATCTCTTTCATCTTGATGATCGTATTAATCTGTGGATCAATTTTTATATATTTCATCTCCTCTTGGACTTATATTGTCTCTTTTTATTATTTCATCGAAATTTTTATTCTCACCATATTTCTGATCATTCTTCTTCTGATATTAGATCTCTGAATTCTTATTCGGAGGAAATTTCTCCCCCATTATATTGTCATGACGAATGAGATAAATGATATTCGATATATTATAATATTGATCGATACGATCGATATTAAATCATATTTCGAATCTCATATCGATCGAGTGCGAATTCGATATATGGCGAAATAAATTTTCATTCGGGGTAAATATGAAAAAAGAGAAGAATAGAATCATATCGATTTTATCTCGATTGAATAAAATAATTGGACATAAATATATTATTGCGCACTTCTGATTCGGATAATAATATAATTCGATTGTGGATAATATGAATTCGATCTCAAATCTCTATTATGATAAAATTCATAATTTATTTATTATTTCAAAATGAATGAGATAGATAGAATAAAAATTATTCTACAATCCTCCTCGATTTAATCAGAAGAATTAATTGGGAAAATAGGATTCGATGATTCGATTTGATCAAAAAAATCAATTGAAAAAATAAAATTCTATATCTCGATTTAATCAATAATATAAAATTATAGATATAAAATCTTATGATATCAATTACTCAAAAGAAAAAGATGAAATAAATAAAGAGATTAAAATCCAAATAGAATATTGGACGATGATAGATTGGGAAAATATCTAAAAAATTCATCATAAAAAAAAATTTATTGGGACGGAAATCGGGAATGCCTAATTCTTGAATAATTCTCCAAAATATAGATGGAATTATTCGGATATTATCTCTGGACATCATGAACATTATTTACGATCAAATTATATTTCGAATATTTATCTTTCACGAAATAAATGATATTTCTATTCC
>ML994733.1:143258-252583 GCA_010093925.1 Zopfia rhizophila CBS 207.26 | reverse complement strand
GGGCTTTACGTGACGACTGGTTACGGGACGTATTCTTCTCCTCTGTCTCTTCTAAGTGAACATTGCTGTTCTGTGGATTTTCGGGTGAGTTTCGGACTGCACTCGAATACAATCCACTGATCAGTGTTTGTTCCACTCAGGAACTTTGAGATCTCAAAGTGGGGGTATCTGGTAACAAGTTGTATTATTCTCTTTCTATCTGTTGAAAATATGGGATGGAAGCAGTCTATGTAGATAGGGGTTCGCTTAGCGGTCGAATCAGATCCGGTAGCCATCCGATAGCGATCCGCAATAGGCCTTGGTGGCATCGACAATCCGCCCACTTACAGGTTATTATTCCAACATTAATAATGACTACTGTTTTAATATTTATTTATAAGCTTTCCAGAAATCTGTCTTATCTCTATCTAAATATTATATTATAAATTTCTAGTATATCTTTTATGTGGTCTGCTTATTAACTAAGTATATTAACCACTATATTTTCTTTTCCTAATTTATAGAATATTTAAAAGTTAAAAGTAGAAACTAATTTTTATTATCTAATTTATTATTAATTTAACTTCTTAGTTATTGTAAATGCTGTTAGATTCTTATAATCTAAGTATATAACAATTTAATATTTAGTTTCTTCTAAGTAATGTTTTTATTTTTTAAATACTTAAACTATTACTAATAGTTTTTTATTATGAATATTATAGTTTAACTTAGCTGTTATGAGTTTATGAGATAAGAAATTTACTTAATATTTTCTTTTATTATTTTATATTTGTAATAGAATAGCTTTTATAGCTCTATCTAATACGTCTATATATATCTCTATTTAAAGTTATAAATTAAATATCTTTAATATTAGTAATTATTAAAATATTTCTTTTAGTATTATAAAAGCGCTTTTCTTGTGTTATTTTTACTTAAATTATTAATTCTTCTTTAATAATTCTGTTAAGGGTATAGTAATTTTTAAGTAGTTCTTAATAAATTACCAGCAGAATCCCATAAATCTATAAAAAATTCTTTTGTATTTATTAGTGTCAGCTAAGATAGTATATTTTTTATTTTATTAAAATTAATTACTATTTTATCTTAAGATACTAAGTATCCTAAGAACTTAACTTCTATTTTATAGAATATATTTTTTTTATTTAAATGTATAACTGGTGCTTCTTAAGCTTTTATAATATTTTTCTAATATACTTAATATATTCCTCTAGTATCCTATTTGTGTATATAAGTATATTATTAAGATATATTATTATAAATACGTCTAGATATTTTTTTAGTATATAATTAATAATTGTTTGGAATATTATTAGTGCGTTGGTAAGTCCTATTAGTATAACTAAATATTTAAATAATTTATATTTTATTTTAAATATTATTATCTACTTATATTCTTTAATTATTTATATTTAATAATATTTATTTTTTATATTAAAGAAGCTAAACCACTTAGCTCCTCTAAGCTTATTTATAAGTTTTAATATTAATAGTATAAAGTAATAATTTTTTACTATAGCTTTATTAAGATATTTATAGTTAATACATAATCTTAACCTTTTATTTTTTTTTAGTATAAAGAGTATTAGTAAGGCTATCTTGCTTTAGCTTATTTATATAATGTATTTTATAAATAAGCTGTATAAATAGGCGAGCTATACACTTTACTAAAACCCTATTAAAATACTATTATTTATAGTATTATTACTTAACGGTACTATTAGTTATAGTACTATTCTTATTACTACTAGGTTCTATAGTACTATTTTTATTAATTTTATATATTTAAGTGTTATGTCTAGTTCTACTGTAGTTACTATAGTATCTTTAAGTTAGTTTAGCTCTATTTACTCTTACCTTTTCACAACCCTTCTTACTACTAGAACTCGTAGTAGAAGGGTCCTTAGTAGATTTATTCTGGCTAGTACTAAAGCTAAGTATTTCTCTTTTCTAGATACGCTTTCTTTTACGCTGCTTTTGTTAAGATATAGTCTTATTAGCTACTTTAAGCTTAGTAACGTGATTACGTATAAGCACTATCTCTTAAGCCATTATAAAAATACCTTTAATAAGCTACTAATATCTATTCTTTAAAGAAGAAAGTAAGCTACCTAGCTTATCAGTAATTAGCTTTATTTACGACCTAAATTCATAATAGTTCTTAGAGGTTTTTAACTGCCAGGTGACCTCTTAGTTAGTAGATAATATAAACATACGTAATTAAATATCAAGCTTTAATATTACCTTATCTAAGTTAAATAAAACTAGGCTAGTGTCTTAAAAGCTTTCTTAAATATTACTCTTAGTAATTAACATATTAAATACGTCACGAAAGGCTAATAAGAACTCTAGTTTAGTAATATAGTTAAACTAGTTATGTATTAGCTTTTTAACTTAGCGCCTATAAGCTATCTTTAAAGGCGAAAAGCAACCCACATCTAGTAGCTACAGAATATATAATAAGTATGCCGGTATATATAGAGTAATAATCTTATTCTCTTTATAGTATTCCGTAAATGCGAGAGAGTTGTAGCTCTTATAGCTATTAATAATTAATAATCAGTATACGCTAATACTACGCTTCTTTATACACATATTAAAGTGCTTTAACCACATAAGACTAAGCTTATTAGTTATCTAGTTATTATTAGAAACACTAAATTGCTATTAACGTAGTATACCGAGTTTCTAGTACCAGATAGAGAGGTAATTCTTACCTTTATAAATAATAAAAAATAGAATTATAAACTCTAGTATGCTAATAACTAGGATTACTATAACCTACTTATAATTACTTAGCTAAAGGGCCTTTAGTTGACTCTATCTCTTAAAGCCTATAATAACCTTCTGCTAAGTTATTATACCTATTTAGAAACTAGATTTATTAAAGTTATACGTGTTTTTATCCTGTATACTGTACTTAGCCTTTATATTACGTATAAAGTTAAATTAGCCCTATATAATAGCTAGTTCTTTCTGTTTATAACGCTTATAGTCTAGCTTCTAATTATACTTTATTTAAATCCCTAGTATACGCTTAATGAAGGTATGTGGCTAATTTATACCTACTAGGTCTATCCCTTACTCAGCTAGTAGCTTATTAGCTATCTCTTAAACAGCATTTAGTAGAAAGACAAATCCTCTTAAATCTAGTTTAAAAATATACTTCTTTATTACCTCCTCTTCAGAGACCGTGAGTTTTATTAAATTGGGTATATAATTATATTATAAAGTAGTTCCGTCGTGTTGCGTCTTTAGGCTCATAGAGAATACATTATAAATACATGCGGCGTTTTAGAGGCTATGAATTTAGCCTATATCAAGAGCATAAATAGTAAGCTATATTCTAGCTTCTTAAGAAATTAATTCTAGGTCAGTAGGTAGATGCATGGTACTATGATTAATAGTGTTATTAAAATCTTAATAAAGTATATAACTCACCCGTTTGTACAGCTCACCCATAAAATACGTTATATATTTTTTTATTAATTTTTTTACAAAATCTTCTGTAATTCTTCTTGTTAATAAATAGATACTTAGTATAATAGTTTTAGTTTTAAATCCATTTCTTCTTTAAGCGTAATTTTATAGTCTTAGTTTTAATATTCTAGTAATTAGTCTTTAGCTTTTTTAAAAAACTATTTTTTAAATTCTTCTTAATATTCTTCTAGTATAATAAATTTGTTTTTATAAAGTATTATTATTTTTATCTATTATAAGAGTACTACATACAGGAAATTAAGAACTTAAAAAAAAGTATTAATTAATTACTATATATAATACCAAGTAATAATTTAAAACGTTACGTGAAGAAAGAAAGAAATAAAATAAATTATAAATAAAGTATTTAGGCAAGGGCTTATACGCTAGCGTAAAACTAATATATAAATATATAATATAAAAAAAAAAATTATAAAAAAGGCTTTTTTAGAAGACTTTTATAAAGTATTATAAATAGTTACTATAATAGTACCCCTCTTTTAAATCTAAGCTTCTGTAATAAGTGTTTATGTTAAGTCTTAAATAGCAGATTAGTTTAAATTCTAGAGATAGAATTCTTTTATAGTAGTTATATCTTAAAAATTATTTATAGGTTACTATATTAAGTTATTATACTTAGTTTATTTATTAAGGTATTTATAGTGTTTCTATCTGCAATTAAAACGCAGCTCTTTAATTCACTTAATATAGTATTTAGTATTACTATTAATTTTAATAGGTTTTAGTAGTGGGTTTTGTTAATTTAAAAGGTATTTAAATTCAGGCACAGCTAGCTAAAGTAAAGATATATAAAAAACTAGATATATACTCAGGGATTTAAGAAGTTTAAGTTAGTATATATATATAAAAACTATTTAGAAGATATAGTATTTCCCTAAGGCCTTTAAGTCTAGCTTTTTAAATAATTATTTAGTTTTAATATTTCGTGTATCAAGCCAGACCATGTCTTCTATCTAGTAGTTAGATATAAATAATTATTTCTAATTTACGTATTTTTTTTAAAGAGCCTAGGTCTAGATTATCTCTTTTTAAACTAGCTATTAAATATTAGCTATTTTCTTTACTATATAGTTAGCTTTTAAGGCTTGTAATACCTAGTAAGGCTATTTTTAAATTCTTATAGAAAATTTAAAACCTATTTAGAAGTGTTAGCCTATATTAGCCAGAAATAATAAAATCTTTATAAATTTAGATATAGTATTATTAGCTTTAAACTATGCTAAAAGAAGCCAGTTTACTTAGTTATTTTATTAGTAGTTTATGTATATACTTAGAACTTATTTTATTACGCTATTAGCTCTTTTTATTTAGCTATTAGTTTCTAAATAGTATATAAAAAATAGTTAGGGTTTAATTTATAATTATTTATAGAGTTTATTATAAAAAGTAGAAACAAATTATATTCCTTAGTTTAATATAATAATTTTTAGGAGGCTATAGTCTATTTATATATATTAATAAAAAAAATAGGCTATATCTACAGTAGTTATATTAATATAAGAAATTAAATATTAATATTTTATAAAGCGGTTTACTATAACCATAATATTAGTATAGCTTTTAAATTCTAAAAGATTAGTAATAAAGTCTACAGAAATATCCTTCCATCTTCTCTTAGAAACAAGTAAGGGCTTTAAGAGGTTATAATATTTTTTTATAAAAGATCTTAAATATTTAATAAATATAGCAGCAGGAAATATATTAGTGTATTATCTTAAATATCTAAAACTAATAGTATTTATACTATAGGATTTTAAGAGTCTTTCTATAACTAAAGTAGCTACCAATAGGGGAATTATATATAATCTAAAGAATCTTAATTTTAAGTTTATTATTATTTAGTATTACTAATTAGCTGTAGTAGTATAACTAATTTTTTTAGTTTTTATATTCACTTAAGGAAAGCTTCTTAGAGTGTTAGGTTCTATTCTATTTTAGTAACAGAATTTCCTAAATAAACTTATTATTAAAGTACTTATTATTAATAATCTATTAAATAGACCTATCTATTTTAGTTAAGTTTAATTCTAGTGTCTTATTAAATAGTTTAGGGTAGAGAAATATTTATTATTAGGCTTTACAAACTTCTTCTTAAGCTAAAGCGTTTTATATATAATAAGTAAGAATATTTAGTTTCTTACTCTACCTACCAAGCCAGTACGTGATCGTGAAGTTAAATTGAAATAAGTATTTAATTTAATAAGCCTATTAGTAGCTTAACTATTTTAT
The DNA here is from genome assembly GCA_010093925.1 of Zopfia rhizophila CBS 207.26. Lineage (NCBI taxonomy): Eukaryota > Fungi > Ascomycota > Dothideomycetes > Zopfiaceae > Zopfia > Zopfia rhizophila. Next base: position 246,853 of record ML994733.1, on the reverse strand, counting down.
AGTAGTAAAATATTATAAATTCTTATAATTATTTAATACTTAAATTAGAAAGGTGATACCTTCTAGCTTAGATTTCTATTATTTAAAATAATATATAATAGCTAATAGCTCTTTATTATAGATTTTATAGTTACCTTTAGCAAGGCTTAACCTCTTTAAGAAGTAAGTAATAAATTTTAGTTTATTTAGTTTATTCTTTTAGAAAAGTATTCTAGTAGTTACGTAGTCTGAGAAATCAGCTTCCATAATAATTAATAACTCTAGATTAAAGTATTAGAGAATTAAAGTAGTTATAAATATACACTTTAAGAATTCAAACGCTGTCTAGTAGGCGTTATTAAATTTAAATTTAAATTTTTTTTTAGTTAGAGCTATAAACAGAAACGTAGTATAAAAAAAGTTATTAATAAATTATTAGTAGAAATTAGTGAACTCTAGGAATACTCTTATATCCTTTATATTTCTAAAGGATTTCTAGTTAAGAATATTCTTTACCTTATTTAAATCTATACTAATTTCTTTTATTAAAATTACGTACCTAAAATAGGTAACTTGTTTTTAATAGAACTTATATTTTTTAATATTAAGTTAGAGGCCAGCTTCCTTTAGGGCCTTTAGAATTTATTTTATATATTATCTATATTCATATAAAAAGTTACTATAGATTAGAATATTATTAAAATAGACTATACAAAACATATTAAGAAATAGTTAAAGAATATTATTTATATAGTATTAGAACGTGCTTAGTGCGTTGGCTAGTCTAAAAAATATAATAAAATATTTAAATAAACTATATTAAATTTAGAAAATAGTTAACTATTTATTTTCTTCCGCTATATAGAGGCAGTTAAAGGCTGAGATAATATTTAACTTTATAAAAAACTTTATCTTACTAAGACAGGATAGGGTTTCTTAGATTAATAAAATAGAATAATAGTTTTTAATAGTAATAGTGTTTAGAGTTTAGTAGTCTATATAGAATTAGAAACTTTTATTAGGTTTTTTTATAAAAATAACTAGTACAGCTATAGAAAACGTGCTTATTCTAATAAATTTTTTAGTAAAATAGTTATTAAAATACTTTCTAAAAACTTTTAATTTATTTTAGAATATTTTATAGAGAGGTCTAAATCCAGGTTACTTTCTTTCTTTAAGAATAATTTTATAGTTATATAGATAATATCCGGGTAGTCTATCAGCCTCCTTACGTAAAAATATTCTAAAAATATTATAGTAATCCTTTAGGACCTTAGTAGCTAAATTTATATAAATTTTTAAAACTAAAGCTTTATTAATATTAGCTATTAAAATAGCAAAGATTTTGTGTTCGTGTTTTTAGACTATTTATATAAAGAGGGCTACCCTAATTAGGTAAATATTTATATTTAGTTTAGATTTCTTATAAAGCCTTTCTAATAAAGCCTTTACTAAAAAGTTTTTAAAACCTTAAGAAGAAAGCTTTCTTATAAGATTTTTATTTAATTTAGTATCAGATTTAGGTGCGTGTTTAGATATAAATTTAGACTCTAAATAAAAATCCTTTAAAAAATAGTTTACTAAAGAGATCTCTAGATAGGTATTTAATTCTTATAACTAATAATTCATTCTAATTAACTAGTAGTTATGTTAGGATTAAGTAGTTAGTAATAACTTTAGAGAACATATTTAAGTATACTATATATAAGTAGTATTAAGATAAAGGCTTTTTAATAAAGAGATTATTAAAAGATCTCTTAAGTAGATAGTATATTCTTTTAAGTAAATTAGAAATTAAAATAAGCGTAGGCAGTAAGTTTAGTAATAGGAAATATTAAAAAGTAACTTTTATAAATTATAGTTAAAGTTAACTTTATACTTCTTTATTTATAGTTAACTAAAGATTAGTTCGTGATTTTTAGTGGCTATTTTAAAAAAGCGGATATCTTTAATATAATTTAGGTAATAAAAGGTTATGTTAATAGTATATAAAATATAACTCTTTTTAAAACATTTACTATTAAAACCAGTAGAATAAAAAACGTTTAGGAGAAATAAAAGATAGAGTTTCTAAATATAAACTAGAGATCTATTAATATAACCTATACTAATAGCTCTAGTATTAATTAAAGTAGTAATAGAATAGAAAAAGCCATTTTATTAAATAGTATACAAGATATTTATTTAATAGTATATAAGATATTTATTTAATAGTCTTAAGAATTAGTTATCAGGTAGGAGGTCTATAGGTTAATAAAAATTTAGTATTAGAAACATCCTAAAAAGTAACTTAACCTTAAGATAGAGCTTTTAGTAGGCTAGCTTTAAAAGTTTAGAAATATTCTTATTTATAAAAAAATTTAAATCTAGAGAAAGAACAGGAGTAGGTTAATTATTAGAATTTAAATAAACTTATAAATTAAAGTTCTAGCATAAAGATAGAGCAGTTTTAGGAAATGTAATTATATTTATTATACTTAAAGTATTAGCTATTACGCTTTTAGGCTTCTTATTTAACTAATTTAAAAAAAACATAATTAAAGATATTAATTTCTATAATATTAGAGTCTTATTATAATATAGGTTATAATTTATAGTAGTGTGGCGTAAGAAGGTACTAGAGATTATTATTATATAAGAATATTAAATTAGTATTATAACAGCGCGTACTGTAGTTATAGCTAAGATTTAAGCTTAAACTTATACTTAGCTTATACTTAAGCCCATACCTAGCTCATGCTTAAGTTTAGTTTTAATAAAGGTATATAACTTTAGCCTTTATAGTAGTACTTTATTTCTTAATTTAATATAGTTAGGTTATGCTTCTACTTGCTTATTATTTACGTATGTTAATTATAATATTATATTAAACTCCTTAGCTATCTTTAGAGAGTAAAGATAGCTTAGTATTTTTATATCCTTATTATACACACGCACCTGTCTTAGTTACTAAGCCTAATCTACTTTATTTTAGCTAATATATAAAGACAGAGGCGACTTTTAGCTGTCTTTAGAGAATAAAGCTAGTTAAGTATTTTTATATTCTTACTCTACACACGCACACGCACATGTATATGTATATAACTAGTTAGATAATATAGTAAAAGCCGCTACATCCTAGCTCTATATGCATATAGTTTCTCTTTTTTCGCCTTTCTCTTCTTTTTATAATAAACAACCCTATTTAGTAACTCCAGACTGAAATCTAGGCTTTATAAGTTGAATTCTACTAGAAGATTTAGAGCCTGCGTATAGAAAACTAGACTCTAAGAGCTACTCTTACTATTATTATTTTTACTACCTCCTTATAATTTAGATCCGTTCTTTCTATGCTTACTAAGTTTAATGGAAAGCTATATAGGTTTAAGACCTAGCTCCCTATAATTAATGCTAAGATAGCTATTAATGGACAGGCTATAGAAGACAATACAGCAAAATTCTACTTCATATAGGATAACCTTAAATTATAGATTCAGGCAATAATTCTTTTATAGCTGTTAAATGCTAAGGAACGTGGTTAATAAGACTAGCATGATATCATGACACAGCTAGAATAAGTCTATTCTAATCTAAATAAGATCTGTAAGGCATAGCAGGCTTTATATAAAGTTAAGTAATAAAAGTATAAGCTACTACCTGCCTATATTATATGCTTTAAATAGATTCTATATAAAGCTAAGAGAAGAGACTAGCCTGCTGCCATTAAAATTATAATATTCCGCTAAGGTCTTAACGCCTTAATTCAGCGCTTACTAGACAGTTAACTGCTGTTACTAGATAAATACCTAGAATTCCTATAGGCCACTTAGCGCCTAGTAATATGATTAATAATATACTTATTATACTTAGCTTTTATTTAGCTAAGAGTAGAGAAAATAAACCTCTCTATAATAAAAGTACTTAATATTAATATAATTAACATTACTAAGGTTATTTATACTGTTTATATAATTAAAGTATAGTCAGTTACCCTGTTATAATAGCTCTAATAGAGGAAAGCTAGATACTATATATACTATAGCTTATAAATATACTAGGTTTAAAGCTATCTAAAGCTTTTATAAATACTAGCTACTACTAAGCCACTAGTAATTAAGCATTAAACCCTTTAGAAACCAGATAAATATAACTACTATAAGTATAAGATAAGTAATAATAGTAGTAATAATAATTACAACCTAGTTTACAAGCTCTCTCTATAGGGCTAGTAAACTATTCTAATTCTTTCTATTCTTAACTTAATTTTAAGCTCCCTATTATACGTAAAAACTGAGCTTTAGAGGGGGGTAATATAACAGTATATATTATAGTTATAGCTAAGGTTTAAGCTTAAGCTTATACTTAGCTTATACTTAAGCCTATACCTAGCTTATACTTAAGCTTAGTTTTAGTAGAGGTATATAGCTTCAGCCTTTATAGTAATACTCTACTTTTTAGTTTAATATAATTAGGTTATGCTCTTACTTGCTTATTACTTACGCATACTAACTATAATAAGTATAGTTATTTAATATATTAGAAATTTTAATATTTACTATTACTTAGTAAAGCTCGTTATTTAATAATCTCCTTAATTATATAATTAGACTAATTTCGTTTAATCTAGTATTAGCGGCTAGTTTATAGAATTTAATGAAGTATATAATAAAACTTTTTTACTTTAAGTAAAATAAATTAAGTTTACTTAAAGTAGTAAGTTTTTTATTTAGGTTTTTATATATAGCTAGTAGAAAGGTAATTAATTACTCTATTATATATATATTTTAATTTATAAAAGAATCTATAAATATTACTGGGTCCTTCTCTAGTCTTAAGTATATATATAAAAGCTAGAAGTATTTAGTAGGATATTAGTTAGCATTATTTTTAAGTTTATAGTAAAGTTTTCTAATAAAGATAAATAAATTTCTTTACTTTCTAGTAAATATTAGAGAGTTAGGTAGGCAATCAGATTTCGTTATTACTAATAAAATAATAAAACTTAATATAGAAATTAACTTCACTTATCTAACCATAATTCAGAAAACTTAAAGATAGGTACTAGTTATAATTATAGGTGGGATTAGAATTATAGAACTTAAGTTATTTTTAGATAAACTAGTAGTACTTATTAAGGCTTTTTTAACAGTAGTTACTTAAACAATAAGATAAAAAGAAATAATATAGTTTATTTTTAAACTTTCTATAATTCTTTTTAAAAAGCGTTAATAGATTCTTGTTATTATACTTACTAATATTCTAGCTATACTTACTATTATTTTAATACTTTAGTAAATATATTCTATATTATAGTTATCTATTTCTTAAATAACTACATGAGTTCTACGGTTAGAATAGGAGTATTTAAAAAGTTAGATATTTTACTAATAATAGTAGTAATATAATATAGTATTATAAGAGTACTACATACAGGAAGTTAAGAACATAAAAAAAAGTATTAATTAATTACTATATATAATACTAAGTAATAATTCAAAATATTACGTAAAGAAAGGAAGAAATAAAATAAGTTATAAATAAAGTATTTAGATAAAAGCTCATGTGCTAGCGTAAAGCTAATATATAAATATATAATATAATAAAAAAGCTTATAAAAAAGGCTTGCTTAAAAGGCTTTTATAAGGTATTATAAATAGTTACCATAATATTATTTAAATTATTATTTATTATTACTATTTATGATAGCTGTTTCTGGGTTCTATAGTTTTTTTTTTTCTAATTAATAGTTAAGTTCTATCATACTAGCTAGTCCTACTCTAAGATAAAATTCTTATTATCTAGATTTATAATTTCAATATAGTAGTTATTTCTGTAACCTGCTACTTAAATAGTTATATTCTATATTTTAAAATTAATTAAATTTTCTTTAAATATTACTAGACTATTATTTATATATTTTACTTATATAGGTTTATCTAAAACTCTAGTTAGTATCTAGTATCTTTATATTTACTTATTTAATATTAGTGTTTTACTAGCTTTACTGTTTATAAGTGCTAGTATTTATTTACTATTAATATATATATTTATATATAGCTTATTCTTGTGTTTTCTTTAGTTTAGTTATATATATATAATTAATATGTTTCTTCTAACCTTTTCTTAGCTCTCCAGTAGCTTAATTATAGTCTACTAGTTTTCTAGTTTTTTATTTATAGTTAACTTTTAAATAGTAGTTATTTCTGTAGTGTTTTTTTTTTAGGTTTGTAAATTAAACATCTCTAGAGTTAGCATACTTTCTTATTAAGTATTTTATATATATTTTTAGTTTATTCTCTATAATCCTCACACTTCTATCCTAAGAAACATTTTTAATATACAAGTTTTTTATGTAATTCTATAGCTAACTATCTTTCTTAATAGTGTTTAGTTTAGTATAATTAATATTCCAGCTAGTATTTATCTTATAATAGCTATTTATATTTATTTAAATTTAAATCCTATAACTTATCTCCTGAGTCCGTGTAAACTAGTTCTTATTATAAGTTAAATTTCTTTTTATTAGCTAATTATTATAATACTTTTTTTATCCTTAGTCCCTTAACACGTATAGCGTGTTTATTCTATTTATAATTTATTTCTATATAATCTAATACTATATATATCTAGTATTTCTTTTTTATTATTTTATTTATAGTGTTGTTGTCTTGTACCTATAAAGTTAGTAAAAAAATCTCTTTTTTTTTTATTTTAATTCTATTTTAACTCTAGATGTTTAATGGGGTGATAGTATATCATATAAGTTATTACTAATATAAATACTTATTAATAGATTTTATTTATCTATATAGCTAATTTTTATCTAGTTAATTTTCTATACTACTTATTTTCTATTAAATGTAATATTTATTAGCATTTATATATTCCATCTTCTAAAGTAATCTTCTAGTGTTTAGTAATATAGTATTTTTTTAAGTAGTACTTTAATTTATATATTTAACAGTATTTCTAGTATATATGCTATATAATTATTATAAATATAAATTCCTTTCTATTTTCTATCTCGTAATTCTTTTATTGTCTGAATTTCTAATTTTTTTTCTTAAAAGATTCTTTTTTTTGTTCTATAATCTCATAAAATCTCTATATATCTTTATGGCTTTTAGTGTTGTATTATTATATTACTACTTTTTATATTATAAGAGTTATATTACTGGTTAGTTCGGCTAAATAATTTTTTACTTTTTAATATAGTATTTTATATTCTATCTTAAGATATATATAACTTTTATATATTTAATATTTTTTTTTTATATAATAGTTTCCTTAGTGATCTAGTCTCACGCTTATTTTACTTAAATTATAACTATTTTAATTTCTTTTTATATTTTAGTCTAAATATAAGCTTTTTTAATGTCTACTTATTATTATCTATAGTCTTTAACAAAATATCTCTGCTTTTTATATTTTAAATAAGCTTTTTATATATAGTGTTTTATTTATTCCCTAGCTTATTTCTCTTACTATTTATTAATAAATACCTTATTATAGTTAATGTCTATTTCGTTATATATTTAGGTATTTTTTTTTTAAGTATATAAATTACTAGTTATTCATGTGCTTTCTTCTCTTATTCTTATTAATACTAATAGTTATTAATAATTACTACTTATTTAATAATTCTAAGCAGTGTACTTAGTTATTTGCTTTTAGAGATTTTATTTTTAATTCTATCTTTTAATTTTTTATAGTATATTATAATTAATAGTTAGTTTACTTAATTAAGTTGTAATTAGATTTACTTAAATTTTGCTATGTAATTAGCTGTTAATGTTTACTACTTAAGCTATTAAAGCTTTTAAATTACCTTTATTTCTTTATTAATTTCCTTAAAGACTATAATTATTTCCTTTTTAAAGCTTTTATAATTCTTAAAGGCTTGTTATATATTACTATTGCAGTCTATAAGTTCTATTACTTTTAAATTAAAATCTTTATTTACTAGATAATTCCTAATAAGTAGTTTAAACTATTTTATAATTCTTTTTATTATATTTATACTAACCGCTAAGATTTTATCTTAATTAGTTATAAATAATGCTTAATTAAATTAATAATAAAGGTCTATAGCTACTATAAAGGTCTTAAGTTTATTCTTATTACTATTAAATTTTATAAAAGACTATATTTTTACTGTCTCTTTTTTTATAGCTTTTTCTACTATTATTTATTATTATAAGTTAACTAAAGCGTCACGTAACTTTATAATAGCTATTTTTTATTTTTAGATAATTTATTATATACTTTTTTAATCTCTTAATGTACTTTTAGTTGTAAATAAAAGTCCTATTATAATTTCTTCTTTACTATTACTTTCTTCTAATAAGTAAAGTTCTTATTTATTTTTATAATAGATTATTATAAATTTTATTTAGATAATATAATGTTAAAGTCTATCTAATAGCTTCTTCCTACTTTTTTAAGATAGTAATTATAATATTATAGGTTATTAACTTACTAATATAATATTAAACTAGTAACTAGTTATTTAATTAATTATATAATATTAATTAGTTTCTTTATATCCAGATCAGATAGCTTATTAGACTTAGTAAAAGTTAATTAAACTTAGTTAAAATAAAGAGAAGTAATATAGTAAGTTAAGATTTAACAAAATAATATTAAACTATTTTACTTAAAGTATAAATCTTAATTTTAGAGTAACTATAAAGAATCTAAAATATTTTTAAGCTGTTTTATGTCTTATACTTATAGGAAATCCTTTATGTGTATATTATTATTATAAGTTGCCTTTATTTAATAGTACGTTTTATATTAGTGACTTTGCTTTAACTAATATTCTAATAGAACTTTAGCTCTTTTCATATCTAGAATAAATAGCCCTAGGTTTAATAAATAAGAGTTTATGCTTTATCACAAAATAGAAAGAGAAATATATAATAAATTTAATAAGATAATATTAAACTTATTTCACTCAAGTTTAAGTCTTAACGTAGAGATAAGATTTTGATTTTAGAGTAACTATAAAGAATTAAAAGTAACTATAGACTGTTTAATGCTCTATACTTATAGTAAATCCTCTATACGTATATTATATATCTATTAATAATATATTAGATACTACTAAAGGCTGCTAGAGCTGCTAGAGATTTTATTATCTTACTTTATTTTTATTAGCTAAGTCTTAGCTTAGTTATATAAACTATCGCTTCTAATCCACTAATATAGTTCTATATTTCTGTTCTTATTTTTTAGTTTATATTTTAGCCTATGCTAAAGCGTTCTACGCCTGTTTATAATTCTTTCTTTCTAATTCAAATATATATTTCTATTTTAGGGCTTTATTAGCTATTATTATTAATTCTTTTAGCTCTTTAGATATAGCTATTTTATTATTACTATTTATAATATTATCCCTCTCTTCTAAGTCTTTATCTTGGAAGATAGTTTCTTTTTTTTATAAGTAGTATAAAGGCAGCTGGTCTTCTACTCTATATTTTAAACTATAAGACTTTTAACTTTCTTTCTTTTTTACTTAGCTTTTTAATAATAACATGTTTTAAGTCGTCTCTAATACGTGCTTGCTGTTTAGTTTCTTAGATTTATAATAAACCCCATTACATACTAACACCTTACTTAAACTATTTTTATTAAGGTAATAACTATCTTATAAATTTAAGCTCTAGTTACTATTTAGTCTATACTAATTATAACGTAAAGTACGACTTAATTATCTTATAGCCAGAATAGAATTATATTAATTATAATAAGAAAAAACTCTGTTATTAGCTTAACTCTTTTAAAGATTAGTGTCTTAAGTTTTATGCTTAAGAGTTACGACTCCATCATAAGCTTATAAAGATAGATTCTAAAAAGAAGGAGATATTTAATTAAGAGATAGTCTCTATTTATAAAGTTTAAGCTTTTAAGAAGGTAGAAACTCGTTTTTAGGGTTAAAAAGCTTATATACTATAATCTATAGTAGTAGTCTCTTCCTAACCTGCTTTACTCTCTTTCTTAGGTTTTAAATAAAATATCTTATTATTATGAATAGTAATAAGTAGGTAACTTTACTTGAAGAGCTAATTAAATTAACAACTATAGCTAATAAAGTTCTAAAATAGAAATATATATTCAAGCTAAAAAGAAAGAATTATAAGTAAGTATGAGATACTTTAGCCTAGGCTAAAGTACATACTAAAAAGTAAGAATAGAAATATAGAACTATACCAGTAGATTAGAAGTAATCATATATATAACTAAGATAAAGGCTTAGTAAGTAAAGGTATTTAGAATATTTAAGGATTCTAATAAACTAAATAACGTAAATAGTATTTAATATACTGTTAAAAGGTATATAATATACGTATAAAGGGTTTCCTATAAATATAAGACGTAGAACGGCTTAGGGATATTTTAGATTCTTTATAGTTACTCTAAAATCAAGATTTTACCTCTAAGTTAAGACTTGACCTTGAGTGAAGTAGTTTAACTATTATTTTATTTAATCTATTATACACACCCTTTTTACTCTTATGATAAAGACTAAACTCTATTCTGTTAAACCTAAGGCTATCTATTCTAGATATAGAAAAAACTAAAGACTTATTAAGTAACTAGTTAGGGTAGAGCTGCTAATGTGAAACGTATTATTTAGTTAAAACAACTCATAACATTATAACTACCCTTTTAAAGAGTGTAGGAGAGGATATTGGATTGATTCTAATAACAAATTTCTAATCACAGTTTATAATAATCTATTATAAGAATAAATAAGAACTTTACTTATTAGAAGAAAGTAGTAGTAAAGAAGAAATTATAATAAGATCTTTATCTACTACTAGAAGTACATCAGGAGGAAGTAAGAGTATATAGTAAATTATCTAAAAATAAGAAATAACTATTATAGAGTTATATAATACTCTAGTTAATTTATAATAGCAGGTAGTAGTAGGCAAGACTAGTAGAAAAAAAACAGCAAAAATATAATCTCCTATAAAGTTTAATAGTAATAGGGATGAACTTAAAATCTTTATAGCTATAATAAATCTTTACTATTAGTTTAATTAATTTTTATTTATAACTAACTAAGATCGGATTCTGGTAGCTGGTATAAACATAATAGGAAGAGCTATAAAATAGTTTAAACCACTTATAAAAAACTATCTAGCTAAAGGAGATTCTAATCTAGGATCTATAAAACTCACGAACTATAATAGTAATATCTAGAGAACTTTTAAGAACTATAAGAGCTTCAAGAAGGAAATAATTATAGTCTTTAGAGAGATTAATAAAGAAATAAAAGTAATTTAAAAGCTATAATAACTTAAATAATAAACATCAATAACCAACTACATAATAGAGTTTAAGTAAATTTAATTATGACTTAATTAGGTAGATTAACTATTAGTTATAATATACTACACAGGACTAAAGAATAGAATTAAGAATAAAATTTTACGAAAAAAGTGACTTAGTATACTTCTAGGAATTATTAAACAAGCAGTAACTATTAATAATTATTAGTACTAAAGAAAATAGAAAAAGAAAAATAATACTAGACTAGTAATCCATGCACTATAAAGGAATAGAAAAAATACTTAAATCTATAATATAATAGAAATCAATCATGTGTCAATTAAGAACACATGGATTAAAAAAAAAGAAATAAAATAAACGTACTAAGAAATAAATAGACCAATACGCGCGTAAGGCATGCCTTAGATATAAAAAAAAGAGATACTTTATTAAAGACTATAAGTAATAGAAAGTAGATATTAAACAGGCTTATATTTAGACTAAAGCGCTAGTTAAAATTACTATAGTCTAAGTAAAACTAACTAAAAACCAGATAACTAAAGAGGCTATTATATAATGAATTTAGAAAGAGTAATATTAAATCTATAAAAGTCACACACACTTTAGATAAGAATATAAAATATTATATTAGCAAGTTAAAAATCATTTAGTAGAATAAGCTAATAATATAATTACTATTATATAAAGAGTTACTATTAGATAATACTAGGCTAGCTTTATAAAAGAAGTTAACTAATTCTATAAAATAATTTAATAGAAAGGAGGACTCTTTAGAATAGAAAATTAGAAATTCAAACAGTAACAGGATTAAAAGATAATAGAAAATAAAAAGCTAATATCTATAATAATCAGACAGTAAGTAAGCTAGGAATATTACTGGATTTATAAATTAGAGTATTATATAAGAGAATATTGTGTTACTAAGCACTAAGAGGTTATTCTAGGAAATAGAATATATAAGTACTAATAAGTACTACAGGTAGCTAGTAATAAACAGTATAAAAAACTTAATAAACAGAAACTAGCTATATAGATAAATAAGATTTATAAATAAAAACTAATACTATTTATAAGCCATATAACCTATTACTACCCCGTTAGATATCTAAAGCTAGGACGGGAATAAAGAGAAAATTCTAAAGAAGAACTTACTCTACTTATTTTATAGATATAGAACGAGGAAGCTGCTGAAAAAACCATATAAAAAAAGTACTAGATATATAGAGAAAAGACGTATACTAGATAAGAATATAAATAGGCAGCTTATGCTGTATAAGTTAAAAAACTAATAATAAAATAAGTACTAAAATAAATAGCATAGAAATAGGAACTTAATACATAGTAAGAATTAATCTATATAGATTCCAAAGAAGAACTTCAGGACCTAAAGACTAAGAAATATAAATAATTAGACTAGAATAAGTGCTAACTGGAATGCTAATATTACTAAGCTAAACACTACTAAAACAGATAGCTAGCTACAGAATTACATACTAAGTTAATAACTAAGAAATGTTTCTTAAAATAGAAGTGCCGAAATTATAGAAAAGAAGCAAGAAAAAAACATAAAATACTATTATAAGAATAATATTAACTCTAATAATACTTTATTCACGAACCTAAGGAAGAAACACTAAGAAAACAACTACTACTTAGAAGTTAATAACTAATAAAAAACTAGAAAACTAGTAAGTAATAATTATGCTGTTGGAGAACTAATCTAAGGTTAAAATGCAGAAGTTATTACTCAACTATACACGACTTAAATAAAGACACGAAAATAAGCTATATATAGACGTATATATTAATAGCTTTTAAATACAAGCACTTATAAACAGCAGGGCTAGTAAAACACTTATATTAAATAAGTAAATATAAAGATACTATATCTTAACTAGAGTTTTAGAAAAACCTGTAAGAGTAGTATATATAAATAATAATCTAGTAATATTTAGAAAAGATCTAATTAATCTTAAAATAGAGAATATAACTATTAAAGCAGCAGGTTACACGGATAACTATTATATTAAAATTATAAATTTAGGTAGTAAGGATTTTATATTAGGATAAAACTAGCTAGCATAATAGAATCTATTAATTAACTAGAGAATAAAGTCTATAGGAATTAGAAAGGACTACTATAGATAAACATAAGTTATAATATAGATAAAGAAAACGACTCTTCACGATACCACGTTTATTGTGCCAAATAAATACTAAAAGGAATTTAGAAAATAGTTCTTTAAGAAAGCTAAAGACTAACTATTAGAATATTAAGACTAAAATTATAAAATCACGCTTAAGGAGGGAACGGATCTGAAACTAGGACTATTATATTAATTATCCATTAATTAACAAGAAGAGTTACGATGATACCTAAATAAAAACTTAAGAAAAGAATATATATAGGAAAGTAAAAATACTATAACATCACCCACACTCTTTATACTAAAAAAGAATAGTAAACTAAAGTTATGTGTTAACTATAGACACCTTAATAAAGCTATAGTAAAAAATCATTACTTTATATCCCTAATATTAGAACTTATAAATAAACTCAAAGGAGCTAAGTGGTTTAGCCTCTTTAATATTAAGAATAAATACTATAAAATATAAATAGCTAAAGAATACGAATAGATAACTACATTAAAGACAAGATATAGGTTATTTGAATACCTAGTCATGCTATTTAGGCTCATAAACACACTAGTAACATTCCAGACAATTATTAACCATATGCTAAGAAAATATTTAGATGTATTTATAATAGTATATTTTAATAATATACTTATGTACATAAACAGGACGCTAGAAGAATATATTAAGTATACTAAGAAAATACTATAAAAGCTTAAGGAACACAATCTATATATTTAAACGAAGAAATATATATTCTATAAAAAAGAAGTCAAATTCTTAGAATATCTAATATCCTGAGACGGAATAGTAGTTGACTTGGATAAAACTAAAGACGTTTTATCATGGCCTATACTAACAAACATAAAAGAAGTTTATTCTTTTCTTAGATTTACGGGCTTCTGCTAATAATTTATTAAGAACTATTTAAAAATCACAACACCCTTAACGGAATTACTTAAAAAGAACTAATAGTTTAAGTGGGAAGCTAAGGAAAATAAAGCTTTTATAATTCTAAAAAAGATATTCTAAGAACTACTAATATTAAAAATATTTAATTTATGACTTTAAATAGAGATATATATAGATATATTAGATAAAGCTATAAGAGCTATCTTACTATAAGTATAGGATAATAAGTATAAATATCTAGTAGACTTTCTATCTCATAAACTTATAACTACTAAGTTAAACTATAATATCTATAATAAAAAACTATTAGTAATAGTTCAAGCATTTGAAAAATAGAAACATTACTTAGAGGGAGCTAAATACTAAATTGTTGTATATTTAAATCACAAAAATCTAATAGTATTCACAATAATAAAGAAGTTAAATCAACGATAAATCAGATAATAGAAATTAGTTTCTATATTTAATTTTTAAATACTTTATAAAGTGGGAAAAGAAAATATAGCAGCTAACGCACTTAGCTAACAAGTAGACTATATAAGGGATATACTAGAAATCCATAATATAATACTTAAGTAAAGACAGGATAGATCCTTAGGAAACTTATAAATTAATATTAAACACGTAATCATTATCGAAAATACCTGGGAAAAATAAATAAAGAAATTCAATAATAGACGACTACTTTAGAATCTGGATTAAGGAATGATTTATGTACTAGATAAATTATAAATAAAGCTAATTAAAGACTAACACTCAGCTAAGATATATAAATATTAAGGAGTTAAAAAGACTATAGAACGAATTAATAGGCACTTCTAGATTCTGGGAATTTAAAGTAAGGTCAGGAAAATTCTTTTGGAATACATTAATTATAAAAAGAACAAGGTATTAAGATATAAAGAGTATGGACTTATATAACCTATATCTTTACTAAATCTATTATAGGAATTAGTTATAATAGACTTTATTACGGAAATACTAATAATTACCACCTAAAGGGGTTAATGGTATGATATGATACTGGTTATTATTAATAGACTAATAAAGTATACTTACTTTAAATTAACTTATATAGAAATTAAAGCAAATAAACTAGCAACATTACTAATCAAGATTTTAATTACATGATATAGGATGCTATGAGAATTTATTACAAACAGAGACAAATTATTTATATTAATATTCTAGAAAACGTTTATAAGATAGCTAGGGGTAGAATACTGCCTCTTAACAGCGTTTTATCTATAAACAGATAGATAAACAAAACAAACAAATCAAATATTAGAATAATACTTATAAATATATGTTAATGAATTATAAGATAATTGGATTAACTTATTACTAATAGTTAAGTTTATATATAACTCTGTAAAGTCATCAACAACAGGGAAATCACTATTTTATATAAACTATAGTTATAAGTCTATAGCTTATTAAAAACTACAGACACTAGATAAAGTATCAGAATCTATAAGAAAAAGAGTTAAAGACTTATAAATACTTTATAAGGAAATTACACGAAAAATCACCCATAAAAGTAATTTTAGTAAATAAATTAAAGATAAGTCTAAGGTTAAGGGACCAATCTTTAAGGAGAGAAATAAAGTTTTCTTAAAAAAAAAAAATTTAAAAATAAAACAACTATTATGAAAACTAGATCACGTTAAGTTGGGACTATTTAAAGTTAAATAATAAATAGGACCTATAAATTACGAACTATAATTATCTAAAGATATAAGAATTTACTTAGTTTTCTATGTCTTTAAACTAGAACCAGCACTATGGGATGCTAAATTATAGATAAAACTTAAACTTAAGAAAGACACTACTAAGCACGAAGTTTAACGGATTTTAGACTACTAATAGTTTAGCTGTTAGTGGAAGTATTTAGTTAAATAAGAAGAATACAGACCTAAAAACAACACCTGGAAACTAATTAAGAACTTAAAGAATAGTTTAGAGCTAATTAACTAGTATTATTAGAGAAAGTAATAAAAGCTTATTCTAAAAACAAATCTAAAGCATAAAGAGAATATAGGATATTTTATTTAAAACTAGAGAAGAAAGGCGAAGCAGCACTAGACACTATAAGTTATAGTATATAAACTTCTTAATCTCAAGAATAAGCCTCTTTCTCTTTAAGAGCTTAAACTTCACGAATTGAAGCCATCTCTCGATCAAACATCTCTTTCTCTTTGGAATCAACCTTCGCGAGTTTATGACGGATGCGGCGAACTCGGGAACAACGTTCTTCTTTAATCTAATAAGATTCAAAAAGATTATCCTTAGCTTTCTTAAGTTAATAATAAAGCTTTTTCTTATTATGGTTAATATAATCCTACTTAAGCTATAAGATAATTAGATTACATTTTATATTATAATTATTATAGACTGAATAGTGGCTGGAGCTTAGATTTACTAGGCAAGTATTACTTTAATAAAAGTAATTTAAGTAAAGTAATAGTATATAACGGGGTTTATTATAAATCCTAAAAGCTAAATAATAAGAATGTATTAGAGCCAATTTAGGATAACACATTATTAAGAAGTTAGATAGAAAGAAAAGGAAGTTAAGAATCTTATAGCCTAAAACACAAGACAAAAAACCAGCTACCTTTATACTACTTATAAAAAAGAGAAACTATCTTCTAGGACGAAGATTTAGAAGAGAAGGATAATATTACGGATAGTAATAAATAAATAACTTTATTTAAAAAGCTAATTAAATTAGCAACTATAGTTAATAAAGCTCTAAAATAAAAACATATGTTTAAGCTAGAAAGAAAGAATTATAAGTAAGTATAAAATACTTTAGCCCAGGCTAAAGTACGCGCTAAGAAATAAGAATAGAAATATAAAACTATACCAGTAGATTAGGAGCAATCATATATGTAATTAAAACAAGAACTTAGCAAGTAAAAGTATTTAGAATATTTAAAAATTCTAATAAACTAAACAACACAAATAGTATCTAATATACTATTAAAAGGTATATAATATACGTATGAAGGGTTTTCTATAAATATGAGACATAAAACAGCTTAAGGATATTTTAGATTCTTTATAGTTACTCTAAAATTAAAATCTTACCTCTAAGTTGAGACTTGACCTTGAGTGAAGTAGTTTAATTATTATTTTATTTAATCTATTATATACACCCCTCTTACTCTTATAATAAAGACTAAATTCTATTCTGTTAAACCTAAGGCTATCTATTCTAAATATAGAAAAAACTAAAAACTTATTAAGTAACTAGTTAGGATAGAGCTGCTAATATAAAACGTACTATTTAATTAAAACAACTTATAATACTTATATTCTCTTTATTTCTTAGATTTAGCTTTAGAGTAAGCTTTTGCTGTTTCTAATAGTACTAGTTAATTAGCTTTAAACTATTTCTTAGGTTTCTAATTAGCTCTTAGGTATTATTCTTAGGTCTATATTTTTCCTATCTAACTAAGTACTTCCACTAATAACTAAACTATTAATAGTCTAAAATCTGCTAGACTTCATACTTAGTATAATCTTTCTTAAGTTTAAGTTTTATCTAAAGTTTAGCGTTATATAGTGCTAGTTCTAATTTAGAGATATAAAAAACTAAGTAAATTCTTATGTTCTTAAGTAACTATAGTTTATAGTTTACAGATTCTATTTATTATTTAACTCTAAATGGTCCCAATTTAACGTGATCTAGTTTTCGTAATAGTTGTTTTATTTCTAAATTTTTTTTTTTTAAGAAAACTTTATCTTCCTCTTTAAAGATTAGTCCCTTAACCTTAGATTTATCCTTAATTTATTTACTAAGATTACCTTTATAGGTAATTTTCTGTGTAATTTTCTTATAAAATAGTCATAACTCTTCAACCTTTCTTCTTATAGATTCTAATACTTTATTTAGTTTCTATAGTTCTTAATAAGCTATGGGCTTATAACTATAGTTTATATAGAATAATAATCTTCTTATTATTAATGACTTTATAGAGTTATATATAAACTTAGCTATTAGTAATAAGTTAATCTAATTATCTTATAATTTATTAACATATATTCGTAAGTATTATTTTAATATTTGGTTTATCCATTTTATTTATCTATCTATTTATGGGTAAAATGCTGTTAAGAGGCAATACTTAGCCCCTAGCCGTTTTATAAATATTTTCTAGAATATTAACGTGAATAACTTGTCTCTGTCTGTGATAAATTCTTATAGCATTCTATATTATATAATTAGTATTTTAATCAGTAATAACGCCAGTTTATCTACTTTTATTTCTATATAAGTTAGTTCAAAGTAGGCGTACTTTATTAGTCTGTTAATAATAACTAGTATTATATCATACTATTAACCTGTTAGGGTAGTAATTATTAGTATTCCTATAATAAAGTCTATTATAACTAATTCCTATAGTCTGTTTAGTGAAGATATTAGTTACATAAGTCTATACTCCTTATATCTTAATACTTTATTCTTTTTATATTTAATATATTTTAAAAGAATATTCCTAACCTTACTCTAAATTCCTGGAATCTAGAAGTGTCTGTTAATCTATTCTATAGTCTTTTTAACTCCTTAATATCTATATATTTTAGCTGAATGTTGGTTCTTGATTAGCTCTGTCTATAATTTATCTAGTATATAAATCATTTCTTAATCCAGATTCTAGAATAGTCGTCTATTATTAAATTCCTTTATTTATTTTTTCTAAGTGTTTTCGATAATGACTACTGATTTAATATCTATTTATAAGCTTCCCAGAGATCCGTTTTATTTTTATTTAAGTATTATATTATATATCTTTAGTATATTTCTTATATAGTCTGCTTATTAACTAAGTGTGTTAACCGCAGTATTTTCTTTTCCTAATTTATAAAGTATTTAGAAATTAAAAGTTAATAGTAATTTCTATTATTTAACTTATCATTAATTTAACTTCTTCGTTATTATAAATACTGTTAGATTCTTATAATCTGAATATACAATAATCTAATACTTAGTTCCTTTTAAGTAATGTTTCCATTTTTTAAATACTTAAACTATTATTAATAACTTCTTATTATAAATATCATAGTTTAACTTAGTAGTTATAAGTTTATGAGATAGAAAATCTACTAAGTATTTATACTTATTATTTTATACTTATAGTAAAATAGCTTCTATAGCTCCGTCTAATGCATCTATATATATCTCTATTTAAAGTCCTAGATTAAATATTTTTAATATTGGTAGTTCTTTAAATCTTTGCTTTAGTTCTATAAAAGCTATATTCTTTTTATTTATCTACTTAAATTATTAATCTTTCTTAAGTAATTCTGTTAAGAGTACTGTAATTCTTAAATAGCCCTTAATAAATTACCTACAGAATCCCGTGAATTTAAGGAAAAAATAAATTTCTTTTGTATTTATTAGTGTTAGCTATAATAGAATATCTTTAGCTTTATCCAGATCAACTGCTATTCTGTTTTTAGATATAATATATTCTAGAAACTTAACTTTCTTCCTATAGAACACACATTTTCCCGTTTAAATATATAAGTTATGTTTCTTAAGTTTTCGTAGTATTTTCCTAGTATACTCAATATGTTCTTCTAGTGTCCTATTTATATATACTAAAATATTATTAAAATATACTAGTACAAAGACATCTAGATATTTCCTTAGAATATAATTAATAATAGCTTGGAATGTTACTGGTGCGTTAGTAAGTCCTATAGGCATAACTATATATTTATATAATTTATAGCTTATTTTAAAAGCTATTAACCATTCATGCCCTTTAGCTATTCGTATTTAATAATATCTATTTTTAATATTAAACAAACTGAACTATTTAGCCCCTCTGAGTTTATATATAAGTTCTAATATTAAGAGTATTAGATAATAATTTTTGACTATTACTTTATTAATTTATTAATAGTCTATGTAGAGTCGTAGTTTCCTGTTTTTCTTTAGTATAAATAATACTAGTAATATAACTTCGCTTTTGCTTTCTCTTAGATATCCTTTTTTAATATTATTATTCAGATATTATCATAACTCCTTTTGTTATTTAATAGATATTTAATATAATAGTGCTAGTTTTGGTTTCTTTTTTTCCTTAAATATAATCTTACAGTCCTAATCCTTATATTCTGGTATTTAATTTTCTTATTTTTTTATAAACTATTTTCTGAATTCCTCCTAGTATTCGTTTAGCATAATAAATGTGGTATTATAAAAAGTTACTTTCTTTATCTATATTATAGCTTTTATTTATCTGTGGTAGTTTTTCCTAGTTTCTATAGACTTTATTCTCTAGTTAATTAGTAAGTTCTATTATACTAGCTAGTTTTATCCTAATATAAAATCCTCACTACCTAGATTTATAATCTTAATGTAGTAGTTATTTGTGTATTTTGCTACCTTAATAGTTATATTCTCTATTTTAAAATTAATTAGATTTTTTTTAAATATTACTGGATTATCATCTACGCGTACTACTCTTATAGGTTTTTTAAAAACTTTAGTTAAGATATAGTATCTTTATATTTACTTATTTAATATAAGTGTTTTACTAGCCCTGCTGTCCACGAGCGCTTGTGTTTAAAAGCTATTAATATATATATTTATATATAGCTTATTTTCATATCTTTATTTAAGTTATATATAGTTAAGTGATAACTTCTATATTTTAACCTTAAATTAGTTCTCCAGCAGTATAGTTGTTACTTATTAGCTTTTTAGTTTTTTATTAGTTACTAACTCTTAAGTAGCAGTTATTTCCTTAATATTTCTTATTTAAGTCTATAAATAGGATATTATTAGAGTTAATATTATTTTTATAATAGCACTTTATACTCTTTCCTTACTTCTTCTCTATAATTTTAGTACTTTTATCTTAAGAAATATTCTTTAGTTGTTAGTTTAGTATGTAATTCTGTAGCTAACTATCTATTTTAATAGTATTTAGCTTAGTGATATTAGTATCTTAGTTAGTACTTATCCTAGTCTAACTATTTATATTTCTTAGTCTTTAGGTCCTAAAGTTCTTCTTTAGAATCCATATAGATCAGTTCTTACTGTGTGTTAAGTTCTTATTTTTATACTATTTATTTTAATACTTATCTTATTATTAGTTTTTTAACTTATATAATATAAGCTACCTATTTATATTCTTGTTTAGTATGTATCTTTTCTTTATATATTTAGTATTTCTTTTATATAGTTCTCTCAGCAGCTTCTTTATCTTATATCTATAAAATAAATAAAGTAGGTTTTTTCTCTAGTTTTTTATTCTAGTCCTATCCTAACTCCAGATGTCCCACAGGGTGGTAATAGGTTATATAACTTATAAGTAATATTAGTTCTTATCTATAAATCTTATTTATCTATATAGCTAGTTTCTATTTACTAAGTTCTTTATGCTGTTTATTACTAGCTACTTATAGTACTTATTAGTATTTATATATCCTGTCTTTTAGGATAACCTTCTAGTGCTTAGTAATATAATATTCCCTTATATAGTATTCTAATCTATAGATTTAGTAATATTCTTAGCTTATTTATTATCTAATTATTATAGACATTAGCTCTTTACTTTCTATTATCTCTTAATTCTATTATTATCTGAATTTCTGATCTCCTGCTCTAAAGGGTCCGCCTTTTTATTAGATTATTTTATAGAATCTATTAGCTTCTTCTATAGAGCTGGCCTAGTATTATTTAATAGTAACTTCTTATATAGTAGTAATTATATTATTAGCCTATCCTACTAAATAATCTTTAATCTACTAATATAGTATTTTGTATTCTTATTTAAGGTATATGTGTTTTCTATAGATCTAGCATTACTTTTTCTAGATTTATTATATAATAACCTCTTTAGTTATCTAGTTCTTAGCTGGTTTTATTTAGACTATAGTAATTTTAACTAGTGCCTTAGTTTAAACATAAGCCTGTTTAACATCCACTTTTTATTATTTATAGTCTTTAATAAAGTGTTTTTCTTTTCTGTAACTAAGATATACTTTTTATGTATATTAATCTATTTATTTCTTAGTTCACTTGTCTTGTTTTTGCTTGTTAATTTATGCATTTTTAATTAACACTTAGTTAATTTCTATTATATTATAGGTTTAGTTATTTTTTCTATTCTTTTATAGTATATAGATTACTAGTCTAGTATTATTTTTCTTTTCCTATTTTTTCTAGTACTAATAGTTATTAATAGTTACTACTTGTTTAATAATTTCTAGAAGCATGCTAGGTTGTTTTTCTTAGGAAATTTTATCTTTAATCCTGTCTTTTAGTCCTATATAGTATATTATAACTAGAGGCTAATCTGCTTAGTTTAGTTAAAATTAGATTTACTTAAATTCTGCTATATAGTTAGCTACTAACGTGCATTATCTAAGTTATTAAAGCTTTTAAATTACTTCTATTTCTTTATTAATTTCTCTAAAGACTATAATTATTTCTTTTTTAAAGCTCTTATAGTTTTTGAAAGTTTTCTAGATATTATTATTATAGTTCGTGAGTTTTGTAGGTCCTAGATTAGGGTCTCCTTTAGCTAGATAATTCTTTATAAGTAGTTTAAACTATTTTATAGCTCTTCCTATTATATTCATACCAGCTACCAGAATCCGATCTTAGTTAGTTATAAATAAGGATTAATTAAACTAATAGTAGAGATTTATTATAGCTATAAAAGTTTTAAGTTTATCTCTATTACTATTAAACTTTATAGGAGGTTATATTTTGGCTATTTTTCTCCTACTAGCCTTACCTACTACTACTTATTATTATAGGTTAATTAGAGTATTATATAACTTTATAATAGCTATTTCTTATTCTTAGATAATTTACTATGTACTCTTACTTCTTTCTAATATACTTCTAGTAGTTAATAAAGATTCTGCTATAACTTCTTCCTCGCTACTACTTTCTTCTAATAAGTAAAGTTCTTATTCGTTCTTATAATAGGTTATTATAGACTGTAATTAGAAATTTGTTATTAAAATTAATCCAACGTCCTCTCCTATACTTTAAAAGGGTAGTTATAATATTATAAGTTGCCTTTACTTAATAGTACGTTTCACGTTAGTGACTTTACCCTAATTAATATTTTAACAGAACTTTAGTTCTTTCCATATCTAGAATAGATAGCCTTAGGTTTAATAGATAAGAGTTTATACTTTATCACAAAATAGAAAGAGAAATATATAATAAATTTAATAAGATAGTATTAAACTTATTTTACTCAAGTTTAAGTCTTAACGTAGAGATAAGATCTTGATTTTAGAGTAACTATAAAGAATTAAAAGTAACCGTAGACTGTTTAATGCTCTATACTTATAGTAAATTCTTTATATATATATTATATACTTATTAATAGTATATTAGATACTACTAGAGGCTACTAGAGCTACTAGAGGTTTTATTATTTTACTTTACTTTTATTAGCTAAGCTTTAGCTTAGTTATATAAACTACTACTTTTAATCTACTAGTATAATTCTATATTTCTATTCTTATTTCTTAGTTTGTACTTTAGCCTGCGCTAAAGCGTCTCACGCTTATTTATAATTCTTTCTTTCTAATTTAAACATATATTTTTATTCTAGGGCTTTATTAGCTATTATTATTAATTCTCTTAGCTCTTTAAGTATAACTACCTTACTATTACTGTCTATAACAATTATATACTAATTAAAAGTATATTAAATACTACTAAAAAAAATAAAAGAAGATAAGAACTTATTTTTCTTATTAACGCTTATTATATTTTTATTTAGTTATAATATATTACCTAATTTACTTACTTAATTTGGATGTTATTCTTTATAGAACTTAAACTTACTTTAAAGTAATTCTATTTGTAGGTTCTGTCTTCACTAGTTTATCTCTACTTTTTAGTATTATTTATATATTTCTTTATACTATATCTTCTATATTAACGCTTTTCTATTTATAGTTACCTTATTATTACAGTCCATAACAGTAGCTTATTATTTATAAATTAAAGATATTTAGATTTAAAGTACTTTAACTAGCTACTATTATTATCTAAAAATATATAAAGGAGGCTACTACTAACGTAGTGTTAAGCTAGGTTTATAGCTAAAGAATTACCTCTTTAAGCTTTATATTCTAATTCTTTAGGTTCTACTACTTTATTTAAACCTTTTTAAGTTCTTCTTTAACTTCTTTAATAATAGCGTTTTACTACTAGATAATTTCCTTTAAGGTGTTAAGAAGTTTTATCCCTATAATCTTCTTCTCTTCCTAAGATCTATCTCCAAAATTGAAGGAGTTCATCTGTTCTTGTTGTTCCCTAACTTTTTAAGAGGGTTTAGAAGCTTATTTAGGCCTTAGTAGTGTTGGAGATAGTTTAACTAGAGGACCTAGTCTAACTGTTGTTTAGTTAGGGGTTAATGGACCCATCAGAGCGCCAGGTTCCACAGCGGTGGGCTCTTAAGACCGCTTTTAAGCGGGAAACAAATGAATAAGTATAGCCAATAAAATTAAAAGAATGTCTGATGATGATGAGTTTCTTCTCTACTGATGAGAAGAAAAAAGTTGGTTGCAAGATCACATTCGGTTATCCTCCTCTACAGTGGCTAGCGAAACCGGCTTCCCCTCGAATCCAGTTCCAAAGAACTTTACCCCGCGAAAGTCTTGGCACCCCACCTTACACATCCAGTAAAGCGCCACAACTTTAGCCACGTGATCTATCCCTATACAACAGAGTACTTCTCTATCACAGCTGGAGCTCACAAGGGTATGGCCGGTGGGGGTCGGCTGCCCTCCCTGCTTGTGGTGGCAACATTTAGTGCCAAATCAGTTTAATTTCTTCCGCGAGTTTTGGTTCTAATGAAAGGAACTAAGCCTCGTTGGGGTACTTAAAAACGTTCTTGTTGTCTCTGCATCGCCTCCAGTATAGCATCTCCTTCTTCGTAACCTTCAGGTGTTATTTTTAATCCGTATGAAGCTTGGAAGTTGACCCTGTCGCCCCAGCCCTTTCTAATTATACTCCCTTTACTACAATGCTTATTAGACATTGGTCCGATGGAGTAGTTTGGGTGGAATGCGAGATGCTGCTGGGCAACTCCGCCACCTTTCCAGACGGTAGGGTCGGAAATCGAACTCGAAGAGGCTGAGAATGCGACAAGCTCTTCGCTACGTTGCTGTTGAGCTGATAATGCCGTTTCTGCACTAGTGATTCCTGGCTCTTGTTTTGGAGCACAGTCATTACAAAAGCATTCGAATACCGGGTCTGACCAGGGGTTCCATAATAGATTCATATTATGAAGGAGACCTTCGGCACTGGTGCGATCCCCATGTTTGGGCTCCAACATGTCGTAACAAACGCGGAGCATCTGGTCTCGGTTTGGTTTACTAGTAGTGGAACGATTTAGAACGTCTCGAATGCCATCAATCGCCTTCCAGTAAGGGTGTGAGTCGACGACTCCAAATCCAATTTGGGGTTCCAGCACAGCCAATACTTCTATGAATACACACCCCAGGGAGAAAACGTCCGACTTCCTGTTTCTTTTCTCCCAGTTCGCAACTTCTGGAGCACAGTAACGGCGAGTTAACACTCCTGGGTTCCCAACAGTGGTAGTGTCTTGCTGACTTGCGTCAAGTGCAATGCCAAAATCAGTATAGATTACGCGACCGTTGTGAATCAGGATATTTTGCGGTTTGATATCCTTGTGTCTGATTGTGTGCTTGTGAATGAATGCAAGGCCACTGATAAGGCATCCAAATGAGCGATCGAGGATGATGTTTTGTTCTGGCGTTGGAGGTTTTCCTGAATCCAGCATTTTTTGGAGATAAGCTGCAAGATCTCCATTATCGGCGACTGGGGTGAGGAGCATGCCTAGATCACGACCGCAAGTATATGTCGCAAACACACGGATAATATGCGGGTGGGAGGATAATCGTTTCATAATCTCGATCTCGTTCCGGAACGCTTGTTTGGCCTTCTCCAATGCTGTGCCGTAGTATTTGTGGAAAGCCTTATGCGCGAACTTCCGACCGTTTTTTTTCTCTTCCACCATTTCGACAAGAGCACTTCCACCCATGCCGAGGTTCTTGACATGTCGAAAAGGCAATATATCGCGATCCGTAATGTCCAAGTGCTGCCCTTCGCAAACTACAATGCCAGTATGTTCAGACATCGTATCGACGTCTGTTGGGATTACTTGGTTAGCTGCAAATTGTGAGCTGCATCTTAGACACGCGAAAGAAACACTAACGTTCTCTTCTAGACTCGGACATGGCTGGAGGGATGAAGGCTCAGTGAAGTGACTAGATTCAATGAGAAATATGCAGCAGTATACTCACGACTCTACGAGGCTGCGGAGCCGCTCTTGTAATCTAGAAAGTGCTGTGGTCAATCTTCAGCTCGACGAGGCTGAGATGCAGTTGCTGAGTATGCGACAAGCAGGAGAAATGTTCAGCCGAAGCGGGTTTAATCGAAGGGGATGGACTATTAGTTGCAGGAGAACGATATCAAACCCGCTGTTGCCTAACTTGGACATGGGTGAAGTCACTGCACAGACCAATGAAATTTTAAACTTAATACGAATGCGGCGAGAAGAGTCACGCATTCCACCCGGTCGGACGCCATGTTGCCTTCCCCTTATCTATCGTTGGTTTAAAGGTGGTCGCATGGGCCGTCTGTGTAGAGATAGACCTCTATTTCTGCTAGGCCTCCGCTTCTCACCTTTCGCCCTCCTTCAGTCACCTTATTCACCCTTCAACCTATTAGATCATTTTCATCTTGGAACAGCCCACAGCTACAGAAGGCTTTTCTCTAGTAACCCTGGTGAGTCCCCAAATTTTAGGTTTGAAGAAGCGGAACGCCCCGCCTAATTAATAGCGCGCCAAATCCATTTATGAGGATGGCGGGCGACTTCTAAATCGAGCTCTTAAGTCTAATTCGTAACAGAACTAAAATGTGCCGCAGAGCTACTGGGGTCAACAGATACAGATGCGGTCATAATAAAGTATGGGAATAAACCTATCCTTATGGACTACCTAAACGCGCTCCTCCGGGTGAACCAACATGTCCTGGAGTTCAAACACTTCCGGCAACAGGTTCGGTCCGCGTCGATGCGAACTGTGGCAGAGATGAGTGCATAAACAAGTAGGAAATACTTTAAAAGTAACTAGCATGTCCCGCCCCGCTTCTTCCTCTACTAGTAGTCTTATCATCTCAGAGGATAGTAAGGTGAAATTGAGCGATTTTGACTTAACATGGCAGGAGAGCCTTAAAAGTGCGTGGAAGAAACTCAAGGCACAGGTACTACTGCTTATTAACCCACTAGACCATAAGCATATGCTAACTGAGAACAGAACAAAGATGCTAAGAAAGTAATCATTAGGTGGGTAGATATACTACCGCTTCGCCGTGTACACAAGGACATTAATATGGGCTTCTTAGGGGCACCGAACACCCATCATCCACCGTGCCAACCCACGACAACATCGTTTCCTGTAAAATCCAGGATGCAGACGGGAATTATCTCGGCTCGGCTCATGTCGAGGGGAACGGCATAGCGTATCCGAACCACAAGTGGGACAAGAACCTAGGCGGTGGTAGAGCAGCAGAGTCTAACACGCAACAACCAAGCGCCGCTCCTAAATGGATATGGGACGAAAATGCCCAGAGGCACAGATATTGAAATGGGGTCCAATGGATCTGGCAGTATATGGTACTTGGTTGCCTCTGATGCAGAGTAAGAGGTCCGAGTTGAGGAGAACGTTGTATTTAGCACACCATTCTGGCAGTGGTGTGCGATACTGAAATGTGTGGCAATCCTCATTGGAAAATGACAAGAAAATGAACACCATCTGTGAGATTGGCTGTAGATCACAATAGGAGAGCGCGGGTATGTAGGAGTTGCGTGCAGGAATGTGAGGAATTGTTGGCGAAGGATATAGCATGCGCTAGGGAAATTGATTTTCCGCTCCTGCTTTCCAACCTAAAATCTGCACGCTTATCTCTTTTGGATCGCGCCCACCCATCTCCTAGACCGGACGTCGATGATTACTAGGTGGAGGATTGTATATCGGAGTTACTTGCGACAAATTTACCACACTCTTTATCCTCTCAATTCTATCGTGTCCGCTGCCGGGTTGGCACCCCCTTCCGAACCCTCTGGAATAGCAACTTCGTCCCTGGACATCGAAATTTTAATACCCAATGACCCGCCCCGAGAACATCCAATCGCGCTCCAAAACCGGGTCCAGAGATCATCGAAGCGCAGCAGACACTGGGGATAGGCTCCGGAGCCCCTAGGAAGCCCGCTTCGACAGCGACACGAACGCATACACCGTTCAGCCTCCGACCGAGCCACCCCGTAAGGCTGAGCAGGATGGTGATGATGGTAGAGAACACGTATTAGATGACGAAGAACATGGAGGAGAAAAGGCAGCAAGATCAGGAAACGGTAACCCTTGTAGAGGCGCAAAACATGATGACATCAGATGTGTGATGGTGAAAAGGCCGCCTAGTTTGAAGGATCTCCAGAGAGCAGGGCGACGAGGGTAAAAATCCGGAAAAGGACTGCCGCCGCTGTCTCCGGAGCAGGTATTAGACAATTTCGGCCAAGAGGATATGGTTTTCGTGATGGTTTGCACCGAAGATAACCAGGAACCCTGTAGGAAGGCAGCTATCAGTTGCTACGGACGAGTGGAAGGTGTGTCAGTAGTAGGTGAGCTTTAAAAAGATGCACCGCCCGATCGCTGGTTTGGGACGACCGGTTAATTGGAGAGTTCCAGACGTATGAGAGAAGGAGAGACGCTGCTCGATGGGTGAAGCAGATAGCGTGAAGCCTGAATTAAGGTCGAATGAAGGGAGGTTTGAGGGTAGTTCATGCGGTCATTCATGGGGAGAGCAGCAGCCTGAGGACAGAATCACAAGGGCACGTCTGCTGTGCAACAAGGGCCCTTTAGTGGCTGATGTGTGCTAATTCACGGGGAAGGTGTTGATTGGGGGAGAACATGCAGGTGTTACTGGGCTTTCCTGGGCTTGCTTATGGGCTTGGGTAGCGGGTGAGGCTTGATGTGATGCAGGACAAGGCGAGTGCGAGGGGTGGTGCGGGCGGAGGAATGGAAGTACCCTATACTATTGCTCCTTGGGCTTATGTTAGCATTGAGAACCTTAACGCTCAGTCCAGCCCGGACGTCACGCCCTCTACACACTACGCTACCTGTTGCACGCCACTAGATTGCCTACAGCCTTCGTGTTCTACCCGTTGCCTCAGAAGGGTGCTGCTAGCTTTAGGCTCAGGATACTGCTGTGTATGCTACTTAGCAGAGCCGCGTAAATGACAGTGGCTAATGACTGATGACGGATCTGCTTTAGGTGCTTTCTGACTTTAATACTAAGCCGTATACTCACTTGCTACCCTCCCTAGACAAAGCCTTTATTACTACTAACGATCTTATTACCATCGACGCTGCTGATGTTGCTAAACGCGCCCAGCTGCCTTCTAGCGACCTTAAGAAGCTCGTCGACGCCATCTTGGTTGCGCTACACTGGCACCTCGGTTTTAGAGGAGAGGAAGCTTGTGGTAACGCCTTTTAGTCTGAAATAGGGAAGGCATGTGCCGTAGGGCACAAATGGAGCAGTATAAGCACCTTAGATGAAAAGCTTGATGACGCTTTGGGTGGTGGCATTCCACCTAGATACCTGGTAGAGGTCACTAGTAAGAGGTATGGTTGAACTTAGACTATGCTCTAGATTAAATTCCTACATATACAATATAAGTCTAATCTATTACTATACTATATAAGCTTTACGCCTTATTTATATAATTTACTAATAGTTTTAGTAGTGCTAGTAAAATATAGTTATTTCTAACCCTTCTATTAGCTTTTTAGCTACCCTCTTTTTAAGAGTTATTTAAATCTATAATCTATATTTTAACTAAAGCCTTTTTTATAATAACTTATCTTATATAGCTACTGTAAACTTACCTATTCTTATTCTTACTTCTACTAAACAAAATACTTTTACTATTAATAATATTAAGTATATAAACTTTGGATTTTAAGTTTTAAGAGTATATACTTTATTACTAGCTACTAGTAGCTATTAAAAAGTATAAAGTAAATCTTATTATTCTTAACTTAGTTACAACAAATTATTAAGCTAAGTTTAAAAAAAAAAGGCTTTTAAGATAGAGCTATATTAATAGTAAAGTAAGGTTTATAATTTATATAATTAAATACTTTACTATATAACCTTACGCAGACAGAAGGCATTACTATAGTAATTATAAATTAAGTTATAAATAGATTTACTAAAACCCTTTTAGACTTAATATTATAATTAATATTACAGATAACTTTTAATAGTTAGATTGTAAATTTTAATAATATATTTTAACCTATATATATTCTACTAATAGAAATAATAGAGATGGTAGTGATTTCTAAAGATTTACTAGTACTTAATTATTAGTAGTAATAGTTTATAAGATAAAGTAATAACTAATTTATCTCTCTTTATAATTTAAAGACCCTGTTATTAGGTCTTATATAGACTAACTAGATAGCTTATTAAATTACTTTAATTAAATAGCTAATATTTACAAGTCGTTTACATATAATTACCGTTAATAAAAAGGATTAGTAAAATAATAGTAAAAACTATATCTTAAAATAGTAGAAATAGCTTAAAGTTATATTTACTCCTTAAACTTCTCTTTTAGATAGAAAAGGGATTAAATTTAAGGTTATAAAAAATAGCATACAGCATATAGATTTTAGTAAAAATTAAATAAAATAAATTTTATTTCTACTCTTAATTACACTAACATGAAGTATTAGAATGAGTAAATAGAAATTATAAAAAATAAACTCTAGCTAAAGAATAGTATATAAGTCTTAGCTAGGCTAATATACGCTTAAATTTTACTAACTTATCTATTATATCTATTATATAGAAAAGTTTATAGAAAATTTTAATAATACTTTAACTTTCACGTCGCGTACTATTTTCTATAGTAATTATTAAATTTCTTAAATTTAATTATAATAATATAGTTATATGTTTTTAAAAAAGTGAGAATTTTTAAATACATGTATAAGCTTATACTAATAACTTTTTTAGTATTATAGAATATCTATTAACGCTATAATAGCTTTCTATTATATTTATAGAGTTAACTAAAGACTACTAGCTTAATACTTTTTTATAATATTTAAAAAGCTTTACTTTATTAATTCTAACTTCCTAATTTAAATATATCTTAATATATATTGATTTTTTCTACTTAGTGTTACGGATAGTAATAGTAAGGTAGTTATACTTAAAAAGCTAAGGGAATTAATAATAACAGCTAATAAAGCTCTAGAATAAAAACGTATATTTAAATTAAAAAGAAAGAATTATAAACAGGCGCAGGACACTTTAGCGTAGGCTAAAATATAAACTAAGAAATAAAAACAGAAATATAGAACTATACTAGTAAATTAGAAGTAATAGTTTATGTAACTAAGCTAAGGCTTAGCTAATAAAAATAGAGTAAAATAATAAAATCTCTAGTAGCTCTAGTAGCCTTTAGTAGTATCTAATATACTATTAATAAATATATAATATACGTATAAAGGATCTACTATAAGTATGGAGTATTAAATAGTCTATAGTTACTTTTAATTCTTTATAGTTACTCTAAAATCAAGATCTTATCTCTACGTTGAGACTTGAACTTAAGTGAAATAGTTTAATATTATCTTATTAAATCTATTATATATCTTTCTTTCTATTTTGTGATAAAGTACAAACTTTTACCTATTAAACCTAAGGCTATCTATTCCAGATATGGAAAAAGCTAAAGTTCTATTAGAATATTAGTTAAAGTAAAATCACTAATATAAAACGTACTATTAAGTAAAGGCAACTTATAACATTATAACTACCCTTTCAAAGTATAGGAAAAGACGTTAGATTGATTCTAATAATAAATTTCTAATTATAGTCTATAATAATTTACTATAAGGATAAATAAGAACTTTACTTGTTAAAAGAAAGTAGTAGCAAGGAAGAAGTTATAGTAGGATTTTTATTAACTACTAAAAGTATATTAGGAGAAAGTAAGAGTGTATAGTAAATTATTTAAGAATAAAAAGTAGCTATTATAAAGTTATATAATACTCTAGTTAACCTATAATAACAAGTAGCAGCAGGTAAGGCTAGTAGGAAAGAAATAGCTAAAATATAACCTCTTATAAAGTTTAACAGTAATAGAGATAAACTTAAAACTTTTATAGCTATAATAGACCTCTACTATTAGTTTAATTAATTCTTATTCATAACTAACTAAAATTGGATTCTGGTAGCTGATATGAACATAATAGGAAGAACTATAAAATAGTTTAAACTATTTATAAAGAATTATCTAGCTAAAGGAGACTCTAATCTAGGACCTACGGGACTTATAAACTATAATAGTAATATCTAAAGAACTTTCAAAAACTATAAGAGCTTTAAAAAAGAAATAATTATAGTCTTTAGAGAAATTAATAAAGAAATAGAAGTAATTTAAAAGCTTTAATAACTTAGATAACGCACGTTAGTAGCTAACTATATAGTAAAGTTTAAATAAATCTAATTTTAACTAGACTAGGCAGATTAGCCCCTAGTTATAATATACTATACAGAACTAAAAAACAGGATTAAAGATAAGATTTTCTAAGAAAAATAACTTAGTATACTTCTGGAAATTATTAAACAAGCAGTAACTATTAATAACTATTAGTATTAGAAGGAATAGGAAAAGAAAAATAACGCTAAGCCAATAATCCATATACTATAAAAGAATAGGAAAAATAACTGAACTTATAATATAATAGAAATTAACTAAGTGTTAGTTAAGAACACATGAATTAACAAGTGAAAATAAGATAAGTAAACTAAGAAATAAATGGATTAATATACATAAAGAGCATGTCTTAGTTACAGAAAAGAGAGACACTTTATTAAAGACTATAAATAACAGAAAATAAATGTTAAATAGACTTATGTCTAGACTAAGACACTAGTTAAGATTACTATAGTCTAAGTAAAACTAGCTAAGAACTAGATAACTAAAGAGGTTATTATATAATAAATCTAGAAAGAGTAATGCTAAATCTATAGAAAACATACACACCTTAAATAAGAATATAAAATACTATATTAGTAGGTTAAAGATTATTTAGCAGGATAGACTAATAATATAATTACTATTATATAAGGAGTTGCTATTAAATAATACCAGGCTAGCTCTATAAAAAAAGCTAATAGATTCTATAAGATAATCTAACAGAAGGGCGGACTCTTTAGAGTAGGAAATTAGAAATTCAGATAATAACAGAATTAAGAGATAATAAAAAGCAAAAAGCTAATATCTATAATAATTAGATAATAAGTAAGCTAGAGATACTACTAGATTTATAGATTAGAATATTATATAAAAGAATATTATATCACTAAGCACTAGAAGGTTACTCTAGAAGACGGAATATATAAGTACTAATAAATACTACAAGTAGCTAGTAATAAACAGTATAAAGAATTTAGTAAATAGAAACTAGCTATATAGATAAATAAGATTTATAAATAAGAACTAATACTACTTATAAGTCATGTAACTTATTACTACCCTGTTAAATATCTAGAGTTAGGATAAGACTAGAATAAAAAACTAGAGAAAAAACTTACTCTATTTATCTTATAGGTATAAGATAAAGAAGCTGCCGAAAGAACCATATAAAAAAAGTACTAGATATATAAAGAAAAGACGTATACTAAACAAGAATGTAAATAAATAGCTTATGTTATATAAGTTAAAGAACTAATAATAAAACAAGTACTAAAATAGATAGCACAGAAATAAGAACTTAATATATAGTAAGAACTGATTTATATGGATTCTAAAGAAGAACTTTAGGACCTAAAGACTAAGAAATATAAATAGTTAGACTAGAATAAGTGCTAACTAAGATGCTAATATTACTAAACTAAACACCACTAAAATAAATAATTAGCTACAGAATTACATACTAAACTAATAACTAAGGAATATTTCTTAAAATGGAAGTGCTGAAATTATGGAGAAGAAATAAAAAAAAAGTATAAAGTACTATTATAAGAATAATATTAACTCTAATAATATCTTATTTATAGACTTAAAGAAGAAACATTAAGGAAACGACTGCTACTTAGAAGTTAGTAACTAATAAAAAACTAGAAAACTAGTAAGTAATAACTATACTACTGGAGAGCTAATCTAAGGTTAAAATATAGAAGTTATTATTTAACTATATATAACTTAAATAAAGACACGAAAATAAGCTATATATAGATGTATATATTAATAGCTTTTAAACACAAGCACTTATAAACAGCAAGGCTAGTAAAATACTTATATTAAATAAATAAATATAGAGATACTATATCTTAACTAGAGTTTTTAAAAAACCTGTAAGAGTAGTACATGTAGATAATAATCCAACAACATTCAGAAAAGGTCTAATTAATCTTAAAATAGAGAATATAACTATTAAGGCAGCAGAATACACAGATAACTACTATATTAAAATTATAGATTTAGGTAGTAAAGATTTTATATTAGGATAAGACTAGCTAGTATAATAGAATCTACTAATTAACTAAAGAATAAAGTCTATAAAAACCAGGAAGAACTACCACAGATAAATAAAAGCTATAATATAGATAAAGAAAGCAACTCTTTATAATACTACGTTTATTATACCAAACGAATACTAGAAAGAATTTAGGAAATAGTTTATAAAAGAATAAGAAAACTAAATACCAGAACATAAGAATTAGGACTGTAAGATTATATTTAAGAAAAAAAAGAAACTAAAACCAGTACTATTATATTAAATATCTATTAAATAACAAGAGGAGTTACGATAATATCTGAATAATAATATTAAGAAGAGATATCTAAGAGAAAGCAAAAGTAAAGTTATATTACTAGTATTATTTATACTAAAGAAAAACAGGAAACTATAACTCTGTATAGACTATTAATAATTAAATAAAGTAATAATCAAAAATCGCTATGTAATACCCTTAATATTAGAACTTATATATAAACTTAAAGAGGCTAAATGGTTCAGTCTGTTTAACATTAAAGATAAATACTATTAAATATAAATAGCTAAAGGGCACGAATGGTTAACAGCTTTTAAAATAAGTTATAAATTATATGAATATATAGTTATGCCTATAGGACTTACCAACGCACCAGTAACATTCCAAGCTATTATTAATTATATTCTAAGGGAATATCTAGATATCTTTATACTAGCATATTTTAATAATATCTTAGTATATATAAATAGGACACTAGAAGAACATATTAAGTATACTAGGAAAATACTACGAAAACTTAAGGAACATAACTTATATATTTAAACAGAAAAATATGTGTTCCATAGGAAGAAAGTTAAGTTTCTAGAATATATTATATCTAGAAATAGAATAGCAGTTAACCTGGATAAAGCTAAAGATATTCTATTATAGCTAATACTAATAAATATAAAAGAAGTTTATTCTTTCCTTAGATTTATAGGATTCTGTAGGTAATTTATTAAGGGCTATTTAAGAATTACGGCACCCTTAACAGAATTGCTTAAAAAAGATTAATAATTTAAGTAAATAAATAAAGAGAATATAGCTTTCACGGAATTAAAGCAAAGATTTAAAGAACCACTAATATTAAAAATATTTAATTTAGGACTTTAAATAGAGATATATATAGATATATTAGATAGAGCTATAAAAGCTATCTTACTATAAGTATAAAATAATAAGCGTAAACACCTAGTAGACTTTCTATTTCATAAACTTATAACTACTAAGTTAAACTATGATATTCATGATAAGAAGTTATTAGTAATAGTTTAAGTATTTAAAAAATAGAAACATTACTTAGAAGAAACTAAGTATTAGATTATTATATATTCAGATTATAAGAATCTAACAGCATTTATAACGACAAAGAAGTTAAATTAATAATAAGTCAAATAATAGAAATTACTATTAACTTTCGATTTCTGAATACTTTATAAATTGGGAAAAGAAAATACTATAACTAACACACTTAATTAACAAGCAGACTATATAAGGGATATACTAGAGATATATAATATAATACTTAAGTAAAAACAAGATAGATCTCTAGAAAGCTCGTAAATAAATATTAAATCAATAGTTATTATTAAAAACACTTAGGAAAAATAAATAAGGGAATTCAATAATAAACGACTACTCTAGAATTTAGACTAAGAAATGATTTATGTACTAGATAAATTATAGGTAGAACTAATCAAAAACTAACATTCAGCTAAAATATATAGATATTAAGGAGTTAAGAAGACTATAGAATAGATTAACAGATACTTCTAAATTCCAGGAATTTAGAGTAAGATTAGGAATATTCTTTTAGAATACATTAAATACAAAAAGAATAAAGCATTAAGATATAAGGAGTATAGACTTATACAACTAATACCTTCACTAAACAGACTATAGGAATTAGTTATAATAGACTTTATTATAAGAATACTAATAATTACTACCCTAACAGGTTAATAATATAATATAATACTAGTTATTATTAATAGACTAATAAAGTACGCCTACTTTAAACTAATTTATATGGAAATAAAAGCAGATAAACTGGCGTTATTACTAATTAAAATACTAATTACATAATATAAAATACTATAAGAATTTATCACAGATAGAAACAAGTTATTCACGTTAATATTCTAGAAAATATTTATAAAACAGCTAGAGGCTGAGCATCGTCTCTTAATAGTATTTTACCTATAAACAAATAAACAAACAGAATAGACAAACTAAATATTAGAATAATACTTATAAATATATGTTAATGAACTATAAGATAATTGAATTAACTTACTATTAATAACTAAGTTTATATATAACTCTGTAAAGTTATTAATAATAGGAAGATTACTATTCTATATAAACTATAGTTATAAGCCCACGGCTTATTAAGAACCATAGAAACTAGATAAAGTATTAGAATCTATAAGAAGAAAGGCTAAAGGATTATAACTATTTTATAAGAAAATCACACAGAAAATCACCTATAAAGATAATCTTAACAAATAAATTAAGAATAAATCTAAGGTTAAGGGACTAACCTTTAAGGAGGGGAATAAGGTTTTCTTAAAAAAAAAAAATTTAGAAATAAAACAACCATCACGAAAACTGGATCACATTAAATTGGGACTATTTAGGGTTAAATGATAAATAGAACCTGTAAACTACAAACTATAGTTACCTAAGAATATAAGGATTTACCTAGTTTTTTATGTCTCTAAATTAGAACCAGCACCATACAACGCTAAACTTTAGATAAAACTTAAACTTAAGAAAGATCATACCGAGTATAAAGTCCAGTAGATTTTAGACTACCAACAGTTTAGTTATTAGTGGAAGTACTTAGTTAGATAGGAAGAATATAGACTTAAGGATAATACCTAGAAGCTAATTAAGAACCTAAGGAATAGTTTAAAGCTAATTAACTAGTACCATTAGAAGCAGCAAAAGCTTACTCTAAAGCCAAATCCAAGAAATAAAGAGAATATAAGATGTTTTACTTAAAACCTAAAAAGAAGGATGAAGCAGGTTGGGAAGAGGCTACTACTATAAATTACAGCATATAAGCTTCTTAATCTCAAGAATAAGCTTCTACCTTCTTAAAAGCTTAAACTTTATGAATAGAGGTTATCTCTTAATTAAATATCTCCTTCTCTTTAGAATCTACTTTCGTAAGCTTATGATGGAGTCACAACTCTTAAGCACAGAGCTTAAGACACTAATCTTTAAAAGAATCAAGCTAACAACAGAGTTTTTCCTTATTATAATTAATATAATTTCATTCTAACTGTGAGATAATTAAGTCGTACTTTACATTATAATTAGCGTAGACTGAATAGTGACTGGAGCTTAGATTTATAAGGCAGTTATTACCTTAATAGGAATAGTTCAAGCAGGGTGTCGGCATGTAACGGGGTTTATTATAAATTCAAGAAGCTAAATAATAAGCACGTATTAGAGATAACTTAAAACGTGTCATTATTAAGAAGCTAGGTAGGAAAGAAAAGAAGTTAAGAGTCTTACAGCCTAGAACACAGGGCAGAAAACCAGCTACCTTTATACTACTTATAAAAGAGAGAAACTATCTTCTAAGATAAAGACTTAAAAGAGGGGGATAATGTTACAGACAGTAATAGTAAAGCAGCTATATCTAAGAAGCTAAGGGAATTAGTAATAATAGCTAATAAAACCTTAGAATAGAAACGTATGTTTGAATTGGAAAGAAAGAATTATAAACAAGCGTAGGACGCTTTAGCGCAGGCTAAAGTACAAGCTAAAAAGCAAGAACAGAAATATAGAACTATACTAGTAGATTAGGAGCAGTAGCTTATATAACTAAGCTAAGGCTTAGCTAATAGAAATAGAGTAAGATAATAGAATCTCTAGTAGCTCTAGTAGTCTCTAGCAGTATCTAATATACTATTAATAGATATATAATATACGCATGAAGGATTCACTATAAGTATGGAGCATTAAACAGTCCATAGTTACTTTTAATTCTTTATAGTTACTCTAAAATCAAGATCTTATCTCTACGTTAAGACTTGAACTTAAGTGAAATAGTTTAATACTATCTTATTAAATCTATTATATATTCCTCTTTCTACCTTGTGATAAAGCATAAACTCTTATTTATTAAACCTAGGGCTATCTATTCCAGATACGGAAAGGGCTAAAGTTCTATTAGAATATTAGTTAAAATAAAGTTACTAACGTGAAATGTACTATTAAATAAAGGTAACTTATAACACTTAGCTAATCACACTAGCTAATTACGGATTAAAAAAACGTTTTTTTATTATAAGTATACAAAATTAAACACAACCTAAAGACTTATGGTAGTATGTGGAAACTAAGTAGTAGAATAAGAATTAAACACCTATTAAAGCTAAGTATAGAAAATAAACTAGTGTTATTTAACAAGCTATTTTATAGTAACTAAATATATTAGAATAAGATAATATACTAGCTATAAATAAAAAGAAATACTTAAGTCCACTAATTAACTATTAACTAGCTAATTAAAAAGAAGGGATAGAGTAAACAGGTATTTAAGCTATTCTCTATCTATTATAATAAAAAACTCTAAAAGGCTTATTATAACACAATAAGGCTTTATAGCATAAAAGATATAGTTTTTCTTAATAAGTTAATTTTTAATAAGAAAACTGGCTAGAGGCATTACGTATACACGCTAGTTAACTATTCTAATTAATATACTTAAGATATAAGATATAGTAATACCTAGGTAATTCTACTTATATATATAATTAATAGTTATTTCTTATATACTAGCTTAAAAGAGAGCTACTTTAACTATAAGGATTTTCTTAATTAGATTTAAAACATACTATTACTAATACTCCGTGCTGTGTATAGCTATAAGTTTATAATAATAATATTAAATAACATCTCTATTTATATAAGCTAGAAAGTTATAGTAGTAATTAAAATTACTAGCTATATTATACGCTTTTTATTATTATACTTATTTAATTTTAACTTAATTAAGCTTATCTTTAGCGTGCTTAAGGCGTAAATCTATTAAAATTATTTATATATAAAAAAATAATAACGTATTTTATAGGTAAGCTAAATGTTATAGACGGTAATAGTAAAGTAACTATACTTAAAGAGCTAAGGGAACTAGCAATAATAGCTAATAAAGCTCTAAAATAAAAACGTATGTTTAAGCTAAAAAGAAAGAACTGTAAGTAAATATAAGACGTGTTAGCACAGGCTAAAGTAAGAGCTAAAAAGTAAAAATAAAAATATAGAATTATACTAGTAGATTAAAAGCATCCACCTATATAACACTTAGTAATTAAAGGTATTTAAAGTATTTAATACTTCTAATAACTTAAATAATTTAAATAGTATTTAATATATTGAACACTAGTATAGAATATATGCACAGAGGATCTACTATAAGTATAAGGCATTAAATAGTTTATAATTACTTTCAATTCTTTATAATTACTCTAAAATTAAGACTTATATCTTAAGTAATATAGTTTAATACTATTCTATTAAATCTTAACTTATTATATTACTTTCTTCTTACTTTCTACTGAGTTAATTAACTTCTACTAAGTCTAATAAGCTATCTAATCTGAAAGTAAGAGAACTATTAAGTATTATATAAACAATTAGATAGCTTATTACTAGTATAATTTACGTTAGTAAGTTAGTAACTTATAATATTATAATTACTACCTTAAGAAAGTAGAAAGGACTATTAGATAGAATTCTAATAACTAATTATTAAATATCTATAATAATTTACTATAAAGACAAACAAGAACTTTACTTATCAAAAGAAAGTAGTAGTAAAGAAGAAGTTATAGTAAAATCTTTATCTATAACTAGAAGTACATCCGGAGGATAGAAGAGTATATAATAAGTTATTTAAAAATAAAAAACTGCTATCATGAAGTTATGTGACACTTTAGTAAACTTATAATAATAAATTAAAACTAAATAACAAGCTATAGCAGTCTAGAAAGGAGGAATAGTAAAGATATAATCTTCTAAGAAATTTAATAATAATTAAGATAAACTTAAGACTTTCATGGCAGTAATAGACCTCTACTATTATTTTAATTAAAAATTATTTTTAACTGACTAGAATCGGATTCTAGTAGCTAATATAAATATAATAGGTAGAATAATATAATAGTTTAAGCTACTAGTAAGAAACTATCTAGCTAATAGAGACTCTAACCTAAAAGCAGTAAAATTAGCTAATTATAATAGTAATATATAATAAGTATTTAGAAACTATAAGCGCTTTAAGCAGGAAATAATTATTATCTTTAAAGAAATTAATAAAGAAACTAAAGTAATCTAGAAGCTTTAATAGGTTAAGTAATAAATATTAGCAGCTAATTATATTACAGAATTTAAGTAAATCTAATCATAACTTAATTAAATAGACTAACTATTAGTTATAATATACTATAAAGAACTAAAAGACAGAATTAAGGATGAAATCTCTAGAGGAAAATAGTTAAGTATTTTATTAAAAATCATCAAACAAGCAGTAACTATTAACAACTATTAGTATTAATAAAAATAAAAGAAAAAGATATAAGAGAGATTAGTAATCTATATACCTAAAAAGAATAAAAAAAATAACTAAACCTATAATCTAATAGATATTAACATTAGGAAAACATCTGTTAGGAACGGGTAAAAAAAGTAAGTTAAAAAATAAATAAAACACTATACACGTAAAGTCTACTTAGAATATAGAAAATAGAGACACTTTATTAAGAATTATAAATAATAATAATTAGATATTAAGAAAGCTTATGTTTAGACTAAAGCGCCTAAAGAAATTAAAATTACTATAATC
This sequence comes from Zopfia rhizophila CBS 207.26, assembly GCA_010093925.1. Taxonomy (NCBI): domain Eukaryota; kingdom Fungi; phylum Ascomycota; class Dothideomycetes; family Zopfiaceae; genus Zopfia; species Zopfia rhizophila. The sequence continues at coordinate 205,046 of ML994733.1, read as the reverse complement.
TAAATAAAACAAGCAAAAGACACTGTAATAAAAGAGATAATTATAAAAAGAATTTAAGAAAAATAGTGCTAAATCTATAGGAGCTATACATATCTTAAATAAGAATATAAAATTCTATATTAGTAAGTTAAGAATTATTTAATAAAACAACTTAGTAACATGATTGCTATAATATAAGAAGTAATAATTTAATAATACAACACAAGAACCAAGAAAGAAATATAAAGGTTTTATAAAATTATAGAATAAGAGGGTGGACTATTCTATAAAGAAAATCAAAAGTTCAAACAAAAAAAGGATTAAGAGACTATAAAGGGTAAGAAACTTATATCTATAATAATTATACAGCGTGTACACTAGAGATATTATTAGATATATAAATTAAAATACTATTAAGAGAAATATTGTATTACTAAATACTAGAAAGTTACTCTAAAAGATGGAATATATAAATACTAATAAGTATTATAGTTAGTAGGAAATTAATAGTATAGAGAGCTAAGTAAACAAAAATTAGCTATGTAAATAAATAAGATATATTAATAAATATCTATACTAGTTATAATTAATATAACATACTATCACCCTATCAGACACCTAGAAATAAGATAAGATTAAAATAAAAAGGAAAAAAAAAACCCTTTGCTAATGTTATAAATACAGGATAATAACACTATAAATAAAATAATAAAAAAGAAATACTAGATATATATAGCTTTTAACTATATAGGAAAGAACTATAAATAGAATAAACACGCCATACGTGTCAAAGGACTAAAGATAAGAAAAATATTATAATAACTAGTAAATAAAAAAGAACTTAACCTGTAACAAGAACTGGTTTATATAGATTTAAAGAATAAATTATAGGATTTAAACTTAAATAAATATAAATAACTATTATAAGATAAGTGCTAGATAGGATGTTGATAATACTAAATTAAATACTACTAAAAAAGATAGTTAGCTACAGACTCACATAAACAACTCACATATTAAGAATGTTTTTTAGAATAGAAATGTTAGGATCATGGAGAATAAGCCAGAAACGTATATAAAATACTTAATAAGAAAGTATACTAACTCTAGAGATATTTAATCTATAGACCTAAAAAGAAAATACAAAAAAGGTAACTACTACTTAGAAGTTAGCTATAGATAAAAAACTAGAAAACCAGTAGACTATAACCAAGCCACTAGAGAGCTAAAAACTAAAGATTAGAAATAATATATTAATTATATACACATAACTAAATCAGAGGAAATATAAAAATAAGCTATATATAAACATATATATTAACAGTAATCAGACACTAGCACTTATAGATAGTAAGGCTAGTAAAACACTTATATTAAATAAATAAATATAGAGACACTAAATACTAACTAGAGTTTTAGACAAATCTATATAAGTAAAACGCATAGATAATAGTCTAGCAGCATTTAGAAAAAATCTAATTAATCTTAAAATAAAGAATATAACTATTAGAGTAGCGGGTTATACAAATAACCGTTATATTAAAATTATAGATCTAGGTAGTAAGGATTTTATCTTAGGATAAGACTAGCTAGCATAATAGAACCTAACTATTAATTAAAGAAGAAAAACTGTAGGAATTAGAAATAACTACTATAAATAGTAATAAATAAGAGCTATAATATAGATAAAGAAAGCAATACTTCATAATACCACGTTTATTATACTAAATAAATATCAAAAAGAATTTAGAGAATAGTTCTTTAAGAAAGCTAAAAACTAGTTACTAGAATACTAGGACTAAAACCACAAAATCACGCTTAAAGAAGAAACGGATTTAAAACTAGAACTATTATATTAAGTACCCATACACTAACAGGAAGAATTACGGAAATTCTTGTAAGAAAATTAATAAAAAAGGTATATATAAACTAGTTAAAGTAAGATAGCATCACTAATACTCTTTATACTAAAAAAGAATAGTAAATTATAGTTATATATTAACTACAGATATCTGAACGAAGCCATAGTAAAAAATCATTACCTAATACTATTAATATTAAAACTTATAGATAAACTTAAAGGAGCTAAATAGTTTAGTCTTTTTAATATTAAGAATAGATACTATTAAATATAAATAGTTAAAAAACACGAATAAATGACAGCATTTAAAATAAGATATAAACTATTTAAATATTTAGTTATGCTAATAGAACTTATAAACGCACTAATAATATTCTAGATAATTATTAATTATGTGCTAAGAAAATACCTAGACGTATTTATAATAGCATATCTTAATAACGTGCTTATATACATAAATGGAATGCTAAAAGAATATATTAAGTATACTAAGAAGATATTACAAAAGCTTAAGGAATATAAGTTATATATTTAGATAGAAAAATATATATTCTACAGGACTGAAGTTAAATTCTTAGAATACTTAGTATTTTAAAATAGAATAGTAGTTAACCTAAATAAAGCTAAAGATATTCTATCTTAGCCTATACTAATAAATATAAAAGAAGTTTATTTTTTTCTCGGATTCACAGGCTTTTACTGATAATTTATTAAGAATTACTTAAAAATCACATTACTTTTAATGAAATTACTTAAAAAAGATTATTAATTTAAGTGGAAACAGCGCGAGGAGGACGCTTTTAAAATATTAAAAAAAATATTCTAATAACTACTAATACTAAAGATATTTAATTTATAACTTTAAATAAAGATATATATAGATGTATTAGACAGAGCTACAGAAACTATTCTACTATAAGTATAAAATAATAAACATAAATATCTAGTAGACTTTCTATCTCATAAACTTATAACTACTAAATTAAACTATAATATTTATAATAAGAAATTACTAGTAATAGTTTAAGCATTTAAAAAATAGAGACACTACTTAGAAGGAACTAAGTATTAAATTATTATATATTTAGACTACAAGAACCTGACGGCATTCACGATAATAAAGAAGTTAAATTAATAATAAATTAAATAATAGGAATTAGTTTCTATATTTGACTTTTAAATACTTTATAAATTAGGAAAAGAAAATATAGTGGCTAACGTACTTAGTTAATAAGCAGACTATATAAGGAATATACCAGAAATTCATAATATAATACTAAGGTAAAGACTAGACGGATCTCTAGGAAGCTTATAAATAAATATTAAGACAATAGTCACTATCAAAAACACCTAGAAAAAACGAATAAAAAAGTTTAATAATAGATAACTACATTAGAATCTAGACTAAGGAATAATCTATATATTAGATATATTATAGACTAAGCTTATTAAAGATTAATACTCAGCTGAAATACACAGATATTAGGGAATTAAAAAAACTATAGAATGAATCAACAGACATTTTTAGATCCCAGGAATATAGAAAAAGATTAGAAATATTCTTTTAGAGTGTATTAAGTGCAGAAAGAATAAAACATTAAGATATAAAAAATATAGACTTATATAACCAATTCCTTTACCAGACCTACTATAGGAATTAGTTATAATAGACTTTATTACGGGAATACTAATAACAACCACCTTTAGAGACTAATAGTATAATATGATACTAGTTATAGTAAACTAACTTATAAAGTACGCATACTTTAAACTAACGTATATAAAAGTTAAAGCGGACGAATTAGTAATTATACTTATTAAACTATTAATAGCATAATATAAATTACTATAAGAATTTATTATAAACAGAGACAAATTATTTACATTAATATTCTAAAAAACGTTTATAGGAAAACTAGGGGCTGAATACTGCCTCTTAATAGCATTTTACCTACAAACAGATAGATAAATAGAATAGATAAATCAGATACTAGAATAATATCTATAAATATACGTTAATAAGTAATAAGATAATTAGATTAACTTACTACTAATAGCTAAGTTTATATATAACTCTGTAAAGTCATTAACTATAGAGAAATTACTATTTTTTATAAATTATAGTTATAAGCCTATAGCTTATCAAGAACCATGGATTCTAAACAAGATATCAGAATTAGTAAAAATAAAAGTTAAGAAGTTATAGTAACTTTATTAGGAAATAGTAGAAAAAATTACTTAGAAAGAAGTTCTCAGTAAATAACAGAAAGATAAATCTAAAGTTAAAAAACTAATTTTTAAGGAGGGAGATAAGGTTTTCTTATTATAAAAAAATTTAGAAATAAAACAACCATTAAGGAAACTGGATCACGTTAAGTTAGAACTATTTAAGGTTAAAAGATAAATAGAATCTATAAATTACAAACTATAACTACCTAAGGATATAAGAATTTACTTAGTTTTCTATATTTTATTACTAGAACCAGCACTACTAAACATAAAACTGTAGACAAGAATTAAACTTAAAGAAGATAATACTAAGTATAAAGTCTAATAAATCTTAGGCTACTAGCAGTTTAGACGTTAGTAGAAGTATCTAGTTAAATAAAAAGATTATAAACCTAAAGATAATATATAGAAGCTAATTAGGAACCTAAGGAATAGTTTAAAGCTAATTAATTAATACTATTAAATAAACTAATAAAGGCTATATCCTATAGAAAGGATAACTACAGCGCGTTCTAATTTAAACTAAAAGAAAAAAAAAATAAAGCAGGTTAAGAGGAAGCTAGTACTGTAGATTATAATATATAAGTTTCTTAACCCTAAAAATAAGCTTCTACCTTCTTAAGAATATAGATTTTATGAATTGAGGTTATCTCTTAATTAAACATCTCCTTCTCTTTTAAATCTATTTTTATAAGCTTATAATGAAGTTAATGAACGTAGAAATAACACTCTTTCTTAAAATAACAGGACTTAGAGAGGTTATCCTTAGCTTTTTTAAGTTAACAACAAAGTTTTTCTTTATTATAGTTAAGATAATTCTACTCTAGTTATAAGATAATTAGATTATACTTTATATTACAATTATTACAGGCTAAGTAATAACTAGAACTTAAGTTTATAAAGTAGTTATCACCTCAACAGGAACAGTTCAAGCAGGGTGTTAGTATATAATAAGATTTATTATAAATTTAAGAAGCTAAATAGTAAGTATGTATTAGAGTAAACTTAAAGCAGCATATTATTAAGAAACTAAATAAAAAGAAAAGAAAGTTAAAAGTCTTATAATTTAGAACATAAAGCGGAAGACCTGCTGCCTTTATACTACTTATAAAAAAAAAAACTATCTTCTAAGACGAAGACTTAGAAGAGGGGGATAATATTACAGATAGTAATAATAAAATAACTATACTTAAAAAGCTAAGAGAACTAGTAATAATAGCTAATAAAGCTCTAAAATAAAAACGTATGTTTAAGCTAGAAAGGAAGAATTATAAGTAGACACAGAATATATTAGCATAGACTAAAATAAGAGCTAAAAAATAAGAATAAAGATATAGAACTATACTAGTGGATTAGAAGCATCCACTTACATAATACTTAATAGTTAGAGGTATTTAAAGTATTTAATACTTCTAATAATCTAAATAATTTAAATAGTATCTAATATACTGAACACTGGTACAGAATGTACGCATAGAGGATCTACTATAAATATAAGACATCAGACAGTTTATAATTACTTTTAATTCTTTATAGTTACTCTAAAATTAAGACTTATACCTTAAGTGATATAGTTTAATACTATTTTATTAAATCTTAACTTACTATATTACTTTCTTCTTACTCTCTATTAAGTTAACTAACTTTTACTAAGTCTAATAAGCTATCTAATCTGGAAGTAAGAGAACTACTAAGTGTTATATAAACAGTTAGACGGCTTATTACTAGTATAATTTATATTAATAAGTTAATAACTTATAACACTAAATAAATAGGTGAGCTAAATACTTTATTAAGACTCTATTAAAATACTATTATTTATAGTACTATTACTTAATAGTATTATTAGTTATAGTACTATTTTTATTACTACTAGATTTTATAATACTATCTTTATTAATTTTGTATATTTAAGTGTTATGTTTAATCCTACTATAGTTACTATAATATCTTTAAATTAGTTTAGCTCTATTTACTCTTACTTTACTATAATCCTTTTTATTATTAAAACTTATAGTAGTAGGGTCTTTAGTGGATTTATCTTAGCTAATACTAAAGCTAAGTACTTTTTCTTTCTAGATACACTTTCTTTTACGCTGCTTCTATTAAAATATAGTCTTATTAGCTACTTTAAGTTTAATAATATAATTACATATAAACACTATCTCTTAAGCTATTATAAAAATATCTTTAATAAGCTACTAATATTTATTCTTTAAAGATAAAAGAAAGCTACCTAACTTATTAGTAATTAGCTTTATTTACGACCTAAATTCATAATAGTTCTTTAGGGTTTTTAACTGCCAGGTGACCTCTGTGTTAATAGATAGTATAAACATATATAATTAAATATCAAGCTTTAATATTATCTTATTTAGATTAAATAGAACTAGGCCAGCGCCTTAAAAGCTTCTTTAGATATTACTTTTAGTAATTAATACATTAAATACGTCACGGAAGGCTGGTAAGAACTCTAGTTTAGTAATATAATTAAATTAGTTATATATTAGCTTCTTAACTTAGCGTTTATAGGCTCTCTTTAAAGGCCAAAAACAACCTACATCTAATAGCTATAGGATGTGTAATGAGTGTGCTGGTATATATAAAATAATAATCTTATTCTCCTTATAGTATTCTATAAATACAAAAGAGTTATGGCTTTTATAGCTATTAATAATTAATAAATAGTATACGCTAATACTATGCTTCTTTATACACTTATTAAAGTGCTTTAACTACGTGAGACTAAGCTCATTAGTTGTCTAGCCATTATTAGAAACACTAAATTACTATTAACGCGGTATACTGAGTTCCTGGTACCAGACAGAGAGGTAATTCTTACTCTTATAGATAATAAAGAGTAGAATCACGTACCCTAGTGTGCTAATAGCTAGGATTATTATAACCCACTTATAATTACCTAGCTAGAGGGCCTTTAGTTAATGCCATCTCTTAGAGCCTATAACAATCTTCTGCTGAGTTATTATGCCTATCTGGAAACCGGATTTGTTAAAGTTATAGGTGTCTTCATCCTATATACCGTACTTAGCCTTCACGTTACGTACAAGGTCGAACCAGCCTTGTATAATCGCTAGTTCTTTCTGTTTATAACGCTGATAATCAAGCTTCTGATTGTACTTCGTTTGAATCCCTAGCGTACGCTTGACAAAGGTGTGTGGCCAATTCATGCCTACTAGGCTCATCCCTCACTCAGCTAGGAGTTTATTGGCCATCTCTCGAACAGCATTGAGCGGAGGGGCAAATCCTCTTAAATCCAGCTTAAGAATGTACTTCTTTATCGCCTTCTCTTCAGAAACCGTAAGCTTCATTGAATTGGGTGTGGTATCACATCATAAGGTGATTCCGTCGCGTCGCATCTTTAGGCTTGTGAGGGGTACATTATAAATGCGTGCAGCATTTCGGAGGCCGTAGTTTTGGCCTAGATCAAGAGCCTGGATAGCAAGCTGTATTCTAGCTTCTTGAGAAATCGATTTTAGGTTGGTGGGTGGCATAATAGTACTGTGGATCAGAGTAGTGTTGGAGTCTTGGCAAAGTGTTCAGCTCGCCCGTTTGTTCAGTTCGCCCGTGAAATACGTTATACTAATTTTAATAACTTTTTAAAGGCGTGCGTTTAATAAAGTTACTATAATTAATTTATATAAAAGCATTTTAAATACGCTGTAGTATGATAGTTTATTATATAATATATTTACAAAAAACGTTACTACGCGCTATTGTGTTATTATATTATAAATAATATTACTAGTTACGTGTTATACTTTTATGTGTATACTATAAATACTTATATAATCCTTCTCTACTTTCTTTCTATACTCTTTTCTTTTCTTTATACTAGAGTAGCTCTAATATAGTGTTTTATTACTTATATATACTTATAATTACTTATAGGTTTATATTAGCCGTAATATTACTTTAATATCTCCCTTTCTTTAGCCTAAGAAGGTGATATAATATTAGTTAAACTAAGTACTTAAATATAGTTTATAGTATTAATAACTTTTCTTTTTTTTAAGTTCTACTATAATAAGCAACTTTAATTACACTATAAAATAATATAATAAAGCGTTAAATTAATAGGTAAGAGTAATTAACCTATAATAAATTCTTATTATATTTAAATTTCTAGTTATCTTTAAAAAGTAGTAAATAGCTGGCTTTAGAAGCTCTTACTATAATACTTTCTCTAATTATCTCTAGATAATAGACTTTCTAGAGTTTTTATTAAGATATTTATTTACTAGCTAGTTCTCAGAAAACACACTTCTTATAGGCTTTTATTAAAATAATAATAACTAATAACCTTCTAATAAGTATTATTATATTTATAGTGTATAAATAATTAATAAATATATATATAATCTTAGTGCGCATTATAAGGCTGCTAAGTAAAAAAAAATAAAAATAAAAACTAAAAGACTAAGTACTACTAGTATTATCTAGTTATAAACTAAGTTAAAATAATTTATATTCTTAAGCCTACTACTTATAAGCCTGCTGAGTTATAGTAACTATTAGATTATTTTATATAGTTAAAAATATTAAACCTTATAGTAATTCCTGTAAACTTTATAGTAGTATAAAGTAAAAATAAAATAGTAAAAATAACAGCTCTAGAGCTGAGAGCTTTCTTAAGTATTAATATTAATAATAATATTACTTTTTATTTAGAGAATACCTTATATTACTTTTATATATTAATAAAAGAGCTTAAAAATGACTAATAAGGTAAGTTTAAATATCTAGAGAAGTAAGTAAAAGATAAGAGTATCTCTATAACTATTAAAAAGTATATTAAAAATAGATAAATATTATTTTTACTAATATTACCACATAAGTTAAAATAGATCTAATAGAGATTATTAATAAGCTTTATAAGTAAATTTTCTATATTAAGACACTAGAACAGTAAACTAATATTTTATTTTATATTACTAATAATATCTTATATACTAAGAGTAAGATTATAGAAGCTTTATATCTATTTAAAGTAAAAACTTAAGTAGAAAAAGCTATAAAAGCTTAATATTAACTAAAGCTAATTTAACTACTAAAAAAAAAAAAAGTAATTTTTAAAGCTAATAAAACTTTATTATAGCCTGCTAAGTTATAGTAGATATGTTAGAATACTAGGTTTTTTTTTTATAGAAAATTAAGCCCTATCCTATATCATACTCTAGATATAACTAATTAATAACTAAAAACTCTAGAATTAGTGTATACTACTTAGCTAAGTGTCTTTTAAAATAAAAGATCTACTAAATTTCTTAACCTGCTTATTTTTAATAATAGTATTAATTTAACCTTTAAGAACTAGAATAAGTAGATAAGAAATAAACTTAGGCTTAATATTAACTAGTATAAATATAATAATCTAGACGCTATAGAAGTAGCTTAAATGACTTATATTTAGACTTATACTATTAATAAGACCAGCGACTTTCTTAACCTTTTTTTAGATACTAAAAAAAACAAAAAAAAAGACGTTACTATAAAAGACATAATATAATATCTTTAGAGCATCTTTAAAGACCCTAATTAATATATTAAAGTATAATAAGATCTTAAGTCTCTTAGAATAAAGCTATTTAATAATTTTAACTAGTTTTTAGTAAACTTTATACGGCTTGCCAATCTCACTAGGACGTTATAAAACTAGTAAAAATTTTTTTTTTATAAAATACTATATAGTAAGCTACGCATATATATAGAAAATAAATATATTTAAAAGTACTATACTTTTAAGATATACTATAGTAAGGCTTAATATATGGTATAAAAACTAGTTTAATTTAATTATAAGTATACAAAGCATCGAGTACGTCTTTAGGCTAAAAAAAGTCTATTAAAAAATATTAATAAAAATAAGCCTATACTAGTTTCTAATATTAAACTAGTAATTACTTTAGCTTTATTTATTAAATAAATTTATTATAGCTATAGTAGATCTGGTTATCTCTTATATAATTACTTAATACCTAAAAAAAAATTAAGAATAAAGTAGTTAATTAAAAAAAGTATATTAAGTACTTAAATAATATCTTAAAGCTTATTAAAAGCTTAGAAAATAAATCACTCTAGGTAAAGTCTTCTATTTAAGGTCTTTTATTAGAGTGATTAGTATATTTATATACTTAAATAACATAATTAGCAGTCTTACTTTTATAATAAAGTATTAAATTATTCTTAATAGTGTAGTAATTAATATCTCTAGTTTACTAAGTATAAAAGCTAAAAATATAGTCTTTATTTATTCTTAACTTTATTAAATTATTAAAGAGTATATTAAGTCTATATTCTACTATTTATATAAAAACATTCCTATAGTAGGGCATAATAATTGATAAATAAATATTATTAGTTAGTTTTTTCTAGCCTAATTAATAATTAATAAGCGTTATATTATTATATGGTTTATCTTTTACAACACTAGGCATTATAACCTAATTATAGGCTAAAAATAGTTTAAATTAATAAAAGTAATGCTAGACCTTAGTAACTAATAAATAGTCTAGCTAAATAATACTAAAATTAATACTAAATATAATATTATAATATTTTATAGTATGTTTATAAAACCTATAATTAATATAGCACATTAAAAAAATACTAATAGATAAGATAAGTTACTAGAGGTAGTAATTATTAAACTTTTATTAAAATAATAAGCTTCTATTACGCTTTTATAAAAGCAATAAGCTTTTATTATATTTATATTAATATATATCTTATAGTAAATAAATTAGCGTGATAATTTATATAAGATAAATAAGTAATTATATTCCTTACTATCTATTAAAACTTTATTAATAATTAAAATGAAATAAACTAGCCCTATATAATATAGCAGAGTAGAAATTAATCTTGTTTTATTTAAAAAACAATTATTTCTACATAGCACTAAAAGAAAAAGTGTAGTAATTAAAGTAATTAGTTTATATAAAATTAATTAGTTTATTAATAACTAATATTAAGAGAATGCACTAAAGGATAATATTAAAAAGTTATAAGAGCTTATTAAAAAGAAACTTTTTATAATCTAAAGTAATTTAAATTAAATATTTTTATAAGCAGCATCTAACACCTTGCCACTATATTATAAAAGTATTAACTATAATATTATCTTAAAAGAAAATACTAGTAAAGAGCTTTTTTTAAGTTCTTTTTATAATATATTACTTAAGCAGCTAGAGCTTATTAAAGTCTATTTTTAAGACTATTTATAAAAAAGCTTTATTATTCTAAGTAACGTTTTTTTTACTGTACTAGTATTTTTTACTAAAAAGTCTAGAGAGAAATAGCGCTTTTATATTAACTATTAGAAGCTTAATATAATTACTAAAAAAGACTATTATCTATTTTCTTTTATTAAGAAGTTTTAGTCTAGCTTTTTTATATACATATCTTCACTTAATTAAATATCAGGCAAGTATTCTATTATATTTAGTTAAAAGAATTAGTAGAGAATTTTACTATATTTTATAACAATACTACTTAATTAGCTTGCTATAAGTTATATAATATTATAACTAATTATACTAGCTATAATTTAGTATAGAGCTTAGAGTATAATTAGCTTATACTTAGATTATACACCACTCTATTTAAAAGTAAGCTCTTTTTATATCTCTTTTTTTTTTAATTTAATATAGCTGAAATAGAGCTAACTTATTTTATCTATTTATATTTATACTATAATGCGTGAAGACTGAGCCTGTTATTATATTATACTAAAATCTTTTTAACTTAGCTAGATAATAGTGATATAATATTAAAATCAAGCCGCGTAATTAACTTAAGTGTTTAATTTATTAATAACTATATCTAAAAGATTAATTACATAACTACGCTAAGTTATTAGTTTGTTAACTATATAATCTCTATTAGAAAGCTTTATAGTAGTAGGTAATTAAAATCTTAAGTAATAGTCTATATAAGTTTTATATAATAGGCCTTAAAAGTAACTTAGCAGGTAATTAAAAGACCTATAGTAATAGATAATATATTTATTAAATTAAAAGAAAGTTATAAAAGCTTTAGTAAATCTTTTTTCTTTTTTTTCTCTTTCTAACTATTTTTTTTCTACTAGAGAAACTGACCTCTGTAAGCACTACTAGTTTATTTTCTTTATATTAGAGAATTAGCTAATTACTCCACCCTACTAGGGGCTAAAAGCTTTATATATATATAAGAATAAATAAATTAAAACTATAAGAAAGCTTTTCACGCTAGAGATAAGAGTTAATTCTAAAATAACAGCTACTAATAATAACTATATATTTATTTCTAAGTCACTTAAGTGTGCCGTTATATACTATTCTAATAATATAATTAAAAAAAACTATACTATTAAGAAGCTTTATATCTAGATATGATATAATAAGAAATTTTTTATAGCTATTACTAAAAGTACTATTTAAGAAACTAATATTTATAAGCTTTAGAAGATAGAGGTTACGCTTTTTACTTTAATAATTCTTAATTAAGTAATAATTACTAGTAAGCTAGAGCGTAGTTATTTTAAAGTACTTATATATTATAACTATACTAATACACTAAGAAAAGCGCTTAATATGGCTAAAACTAAGCTTAATAAAGCTAGAAATAAGTTTATTAAGTTTTATTAGCTACTAAATAACACGCTTAAGCGCATAGCGGATTAAGAGAATAAAATTAAGATACTAAGAGTATAGATAAAGAAACTTATGTATAATATATACTCCTTTCTCTCTGTAAAGGCTAGCTTAGTGTTATTATTAATATTAATAAAAAAATACGCTTTATAGCTTTGTTATAAACCTTTTAGAATTAAACTAGCCATATAACTATAAGACTTAATAATAGTTCTAATATAAGAGATTTTAGTAACTAAATTTCTTAAATATTATTTTATATACTAGCTACTTTACTAGCTATGTTTATTATAGATAGTTATTAAGATAATAGCTATTTAGCTTAATTTTCTAATCTACTAATACTTAAGAATAGTAAGAATATTATCTTTAATTAATAAAGGGATATTCTAGAAAATAAAGTACGCACTAATTAAAACTAGTTTACTAAAATTAGTAAGTAAGTTACTTAGGAGAATATTATCTCTTATATGTATATATATACAGAGAGTTCTGTTAACTAGTATCTTTTAATACTTATATATATAATAAAAAAGAGTAAGTAGCTAGTTAGCTACTAATATATAATAAATTACTTAAAAAAGATATATAGTGATTTATATAAGAGACTTAATACTTACCGTGATTTCTAAAAGCTCTATCTTAAAGACTTTATTAACTTTATTATATTTTAAAGTGATTTTTTTTACTTAGCTTAAGAATACAGCCTACCTATAAACTAATAGATAAAAGAATTTTATAAAAAGCTTTTAAACACTCTACGTACGTAGATAGGCATCTACTAATAATAATATTATAACTAGTATAATAAGTATATAGACTTAGCTTAAGATTTTACTAGAGAGTTAGCTCTTAGCGCTAGAAAAGCTACTAAGTAGATTAATAAAAAAACTAGAAAAACTAGAAAAACTTAGTTATTATTAATTTAGTAGTCTCATTTAAGAGCTAAGCGCCTAACTTATATAGTAATTACTATTATTTTACTAATACCTATCCTTAAGCTAGCTAATTACTATAATTATGGAAAACTTAGTTACTTTATAAAAAATTACTAACTTTTTATTTAAGCTATAGCTAAAGTAATTAAGCCTATAGATACTAATAAAAAGCTTTATATACTTTAGGATATTAGTAATAATAAGGAGTTTTAGCTTACTATAGAGAAACTATTAGAAAAAAACTTATTTTAAGGGAAGTTTTTTTTCTAAAGTTATTTTCTAGAGTTACTAACTAATTTAACTCTTACTAACTACTATTTAGTAGACTAGCTTTTATTTTATTTTATTATATCTCTATTAGTAAACTAGCTATAAAGTTAAGTAGTTTTTTTAATATTAAAGCTAGTAGTTTTATTCTAATACACCTAAAGTATATACGTGCTATTAAGAAAGGGTTTAAAATAAAAACTTATTAAATAAAATCTATCCCCCTAGCTAGCTATAATAATAGACTAAATAAATAAGTAAATAAGGACTTTTAGGCTAATTTAGTACTAAATAACTATTATCTATTAACTTATTTTATTTTCTGTAATATTAGCCGCTATGATCTTATAATTAGCTGTAAGCTATTTAAAAATATAGGTGCTTTAATTAACTATAAGAAGTAAACACTTAAATAGCTAGATAATAAGCTAATTAACTATAAGCGTAATATTATTATTTTAATATAAAATTTATTAGCTAAAATTAATCTCTTATACTAAGCTAATACTAACTAACGTGATAAGCTAATAAATATAGTAATTTTATAATATACCTATAAGCCACCTCAGCGCTCGCTTTAGTAAATAGTATAGTAAAAAAATTTTAAAAAAATAAAAAAATAGTTTAACCTATAATAGTAGCTAGAGCTAAGTAAGTAAACTCTTTATTTTTAGCCTATCTTATATAAAAACCTCTTTAAGGTAGGCCTTAAAATTAATACTATAAAAGCTATTACCTTTATAATATATATATAATAAAAGGAAACTATACTAGGGTATATTAGTATCTATAAAATAAATAAGCTTATTTAGGACTATAGAGATAAACTTAGCCTACTAGATCTAAAGTCCTTTTCTTAAAACCTTAAGAACCCTTTAGTAAAGACTTTACTAAAAGAGCCCTATTAATTAAATAATAATTTTATAAGGAAAAAAAAAACTTTAGTAGCTTATTAAATAAAAACTATCCTACTCTAACTACGCCAGCGTGATTTAGGTTTATTTTTTAAAAAAAGATTTAAATATACTACCCCCGTATTATAAAGATATTAATTATAATATTAAATTAATAGCTAAGAATATACTAATGTTAAGTTTATTATATAGTATATTTTTTAAATAACTATAGCTTATTAAGACTTATTTAAATAACTATTTTTAATAAAATATTATTACTTACAGTAATGCCTTATATATTTTCCTAGTACTATTTACTAAAAAGTCTAGAAAAAGATAATACTTTTATATTAACTATAATAAGCTTAATACTATTATAAAAAAATACGCTTATCTGATTTTACTAATTTAGAAAATTTATACCTAACTAGCACGTGTAAGAGTGTTTACTAAGTTTAATATATAATAAATCTTCTATTATATATATCTAAATAAGGATATAGAGGACTTAATTATGTTTTATACTTAGTATAGAAATTATAAGTACTATGTGCTATTATTTAGTCTCTATAATAGCTCTACTATATTCTAGTATTATATTAATAAAGTATTTTATAACCTACTTAATAACTTTTATATTATTTATTTTAATGATATCTTAATTTATTCTGAAGACTTACTATAGTATGAGGAGTATGTTATTTAAATACTAAGATATTTTTAAAACACTAGTCTCTAGGTAGATATTAAGAAAAGCGAGTTTACTATTATTAGAATAAAGTTTCTAGGCCTTATTATTAGCACAAAAGGGATTTAAAAGAACCCTAAGAAGGTTACTATAGTATAGAAATAGCTAGTACCTACATTAGTTAAAAGTTTATAATTTTTTTTAAAATTCTATGATTTCTATAAAGCCTTTCTAAAAGACTATAGATATATTATTTAACTGTTTATTAAGCTGCTTAAGAAGGGTATATAACACGCTTTTAGTAAATATAAGCTAGTAGTTTTTTAGTAAGCTAAAGATTTAATACTATTAGATAATATTTTAGCTTACTACTTACCCTACCGCCAGACATACATAGAGATAGATGTAAGTAATAGAGTTATTATAAAGATACTATTATAGCTTTAAGAGAATAGCTTTTAGTAATTTATAGTTTTCTACTCTAAAATTATAAGCAAGCCCTAGATAAACTATGATATATATAATAAAAAGATATTAGCTATAATTTATAGCCTTTAAGAGTAGCGCTTATAGCTTATAGGCTTATAGACTATAGAGTTATTTAATACCCTAATTAACTATCATATACTAGAGTACTTCTCTATAAAGTAAGAGCTTACTTTCTACTAAATATACTAAATAATAAGTATAATAAACTATTATTTAATGCTTATTTATTATTTTAATATAGTTAACATAATAGCTAACGCGCTCTTATATAAGTAAAAGAAATTAAAAACTTAGAAAAATAAGAATAAAGCAGCCTAAACATGTGTTTTTCTTTTAGTAGAGTAAATTAATATTAGCTTTATTAAAGCTATAAGTAATAACCTAGCTATACTATTAGTAAAAAATATACTAGCTACTAATATAATTAAAGTAGCTACTATTAATACTTTTATAGTTTTACTATTTCTAAATAACTCTTACTTACTAATTAATTGTATTATTAAGGTGAATTATAGTTATAAGAGTCTATAACCATTCTAAGAGCATACCTTTTTTAGTAACTATTTAGTATAAAAACTTAATTAGAGCCTTTTTATGTACTATAATAAGCTAATAGTTTCTGCTATATACTTTTTAAGAATTTATTTTATTTAAGCTATTTATATGACTTAGGTGATTACTTACTTAAGTAAGAAAAAAATAAATAAGCTACTTTATAACCGCTACTACTAAAGCTATATAAGTAAAAATATAAATAATTATATAGTTATATATAAAGCTTATAAATAAAGCTATATATCTTATAATAAGATTTTAGGCTTACTTAAATCACTGCTAATCTCTAAGCGAGTATAGTAAAATATCTTTATAAACTTTAAGTTTTTTCTTTTAGATAAGAAAGAATATAACTGTGTTTTTATTATTATAAACTAGCTAAGTAAATACTATTTCTTACTATCTTACTATAAAATAACTATAGCTGCTTAGGTAGCTGATATATATTATTATTATATCTAGTAAGTATTTAGTCTGCTTAGATTAATAGTTTTTAACTATAGTCCTTAGTTTACCTTAGTATTTATAGATAAGTTATATTAACTAATAGAAATTAAATAAAAGCTCTTAACACTATATTATCTTTAAACTAATAGAAATATTAAAGTTTTAAACTAGTACATTAACTAGCGCTTATGTTTATTTATTAATTATTATTAGAATAACTAGTTAGACCTACTACTCTATATAGACTAGGCTTAAGTAATTCTGCTATATAAAACTATAAGCTTATTACCTTATTAAATTAAGTTTAGCTATTAGTTAATTTATTACTAGGACTAGAAGAAATATATAAAGGTATTTACTATAGTTTATAAATAGATATTACGTGAGGAAGTGCAGAGCTATGTTAAAGCTTACTATAATATAATAAAGCTAGCTATAAAAATAGCTTAATAAGAGATTACTTAAGTATAAAAGTAATAAGCTTAATAGGCTAATAAGAAACACTATAAGCTAGACTTTTTTATAAAAGATAAGATATATATTATACTTAAGGGCTTTACTATTAGCTAATTTAGCTAAAAACTTAACCAGCAGATATACAGACTTTATTCTATTATAAATATAAAGGAATATTTCTATTATCTTAAGCTGCTGCCGTACATGCGCATGCTTAATATCTTTATATAAACTATTTATAAAAAACTTCTACTTACTTACTATCTAGCTAAATTAAACTTAAGGAACTATTTATTAAGATTAATAGATATTTTAAGTGGCTAGTATAGGAAATTCTTAATAACTATCTATTCTATAATTAATTATAGTATAAAGTATTCTAGCTAGCTTATAACTTAAATTCTATTTAGTATAACACCTAAGGCTTTATAGGCGCTTTATATAAGATAAGAGATTATTATAAGGCCTATTTAAAGAAAACAGGACTACTAGTATAACTAGATACCTAGTTAAAAGTATATAAAGTAAAGAAGGACCTAAAAGTAATATAGAAGAATAATAAAGCAGCTTTAAAAATAAGAGTAGTATAGAGATTAGTAAGAAGAAGACTATAACCTAAAGACCTAAAAACAAGCCTTTTTTAAAGAGGGGTAATGTAATAATATTATTTAATTAACTTACTATAAGTTATATAATATTATAACTAGTTATATTAGCTATAATTTAGTATAGAGCTTAAAGTATAATTAGCTTATACTTAGATTATATACCGCTCTATTTAGGGGTGAGCTCTCTTTATATCTTTTTTCTTTTTATCTTAGTATAGCTAAAATAAAGCTAACTTATTTTATCTATTTATATTTATACTATAATATATAAAGACTAAGCCTATTATCATATATTCTAAATAAAATATAGCTTTTATAAATACTATATATTATTATTTAACCTCTGTAATAAGCCTATCTCTTTTTAATAATATATTAATAATATTTTATTTAACTACCTTAATGACTTTTGCACTGTTTTTATGGATAATATTTTTATTTACTTTAAAAACCTACTAGAGTATAATATATATGTCTGTAAGGTTTTTAAATAATTAAATAAAGCTAGCCTATAAATAGATATTTATAAAAGCGAGTTTAATATTACATTTATAAAATTCCTTAGATTTATTATTAGTATATTAGAAATTACTATAAATTTAGAGAAGATTACTACTATTAAAGACTAAAAGCTACTAATAATACTTAAAAAAGTATAATTTTTTTTTAGCTTCTGTAATTTTTACAGACCCTTTTTAAAAAACTATAGATAAATTATTAGGTTTTTTATTAAGCTTATTTAAAAAAAAATATAGTATTTACTAGGCAATACTAAGCTCTATACTTTTAAAAATACTAAAGTTTTAATACTTTTAGGGAGTGTTCTAGCTTATTATTTACTTTTTAATTAGATATAAATTAAAACTAATATAAGTAATAAAGTTTTCGCTAATATAATAAGCTAAAAGTAAGATAATAGGACTTAAAAGTTTATAGTTTTCTTTTTAAGAGTCATGCAGGAAGCAGAGATAAGATATAAAATCTATAATAAAAAAATACTTATAGTAATATAAGAACTAGAGATATAGTAGCTATAGGTAATAGATCTATAAATAATACTTTTTATAGTAATTATAAATTATTATATTCTAAAATACTTTAGTACCAAGCGTCTGCTTAATTAATAGTAAGTTTAATAAATAAATACTTTTATTAACTACTATTTTTATATTACTTATTAGCTTAAATTAGTTAATATAGTAGTAAATACTCTTATATATAAATATAAAGATTTTAAGATTTAAAAAGTAAAAAATATTACTACACGTACGTAAATTTTTATTAATCTAGTAATAATTATTATTTCTTTTAATTTAGCACTAGTACCTATAGACAGTATCTTTCTTATTTTAGGTAATAAAAATTAGACTTTATATAAGTTTATAAACGCTATTTTAAAAGTAAATTATTTTAATAATATTTTTTAGCCTTACTAAGAGCTGGTAGAGTAGAATAAGTAGGACTAGAAACTAAAAGAAAACTTACTAACTTAAAAAAAAAAACTTATAGTCTTTAATGTTAATAATATAAGAATATATCTTATTAAAAAAAATTCACGCTTATTAGGTTATAGCTTACTTAGAAAGAAGAAAAACTAAATAGCTACTCTTAGCCTAATATTACTAGCTAAGTTTATTATCTAATATTAATACCTATATTACTAACTATAGAACCTGTTACTGTATACATGCTTTATATAATAAGACTTTAAGGTTATTATACCCCTTATTAATAAGCAAGCACTACTAGTAGTATATTTCTTTTAATTTTAAAATATTCCTAAAAGACAAAAGAGGGCGTGATAATGCTTTTATAGTTATTAATTATTTAAATAAATAAGCCTTTTTATTACTTTATATAAAAGAAATTACTATATTAAAAGTAGCTTAGCTATACTATAAATATATCTAGTATATTTATAGTCTACTTAAGATAGTAATATCAGATTAAGGCCTTTAATTTATCTCTATATTTATAAATAAATTCTGTAAGCCTATTAGTGTAAAGTAGAAACTCTTTATAGTCTATTATCTACAAACTAATAGAAATATAAAGATCTTTAATTAGTACGTTAACTAAAGGCTAAGATTTTTTATTAATTATTATAAAAATAACTAGTCTAACTTACTACCCTTTATAGATTTTATATAAGCTATTTTATTTTATAAATATATAAGTCTATTACTGTACGAGCTAGAGCTTAATTATAGACTTTATTTATATTTTAATTAACATAAGCATATACGTAAATTATCTATAGTTTATAAATAACTTATTTATAAAAAAGCTTAGGCTTTTATCTCTAGAGCTTATAAAATAATTAAATAGGCATATAATAACCTAGTAAAAGCTTAAGCTTATTAAATAAAGTAAGTTAATAAGTATTATTACGAGCTAGACTTTAGAGTAGAAGATAAAATATATGTTACTAAAAAAAAATAGACTATAAATTATCCTAGTGTTAAGTTTAATTATTAAATAGTAAAACTATACCCTATTATTAGTATAAGTAAATACTCTTATATTATTAACCTATCTTTTTATATAAAGATATTAAATATTTTTTATACTAATTATTTATGTAAAGACTTTAGTAACTTTCTATCTAACTAAAATAAGGCATCTAATAACTTTATTAAGATTAATAGTAAACTAGAGTATAAGGTTAATTAAATTCTCATAAGCCGTATTTATAAAAAAGTCTTATAATATAAGGCTAACTAGGTAGGTTATGACCCTAATAATATATAATATAATATAAGAAGTTTTATTAGTGTACTATACAAAGTATAGGACTTCTATAAGTAGTATCTAGATTATACTAGACTATTTATATAATTAAAAAACTAGTTAAAAGCTTATTAACAAGAAAAGATACTAAAACTAATAAATAAAGATAATTTAGTAACTAAAAAAAGCAAACAGATAAAGAGAAGAAGGAAGAAGTAATATAGAGATAAATAGTCTATAATTTTACTTTACTTTTTACTAATTTTGTAACGGAATTAAGGATGATTCTACTTTTTTTTAGAAAGAAATAATATAACAGCCTGTTATATAATATATTTATAGAAAGTATTACTACACGCTATTATATTATTATATTATAAATAATATTACTAGTTATGTATTATACTTTTATATGTATATTATAAACGCCTATATAATCCTCCTCCACCCTCTTTCTATATTATTTTCTTTTTTTTATACTAGAGTAGCTTTAATATAGTGTTTTATTACTTATAATTACTTATAATTATTTATAAATTCATGCTAGCCGTGACATGCAGATAGGTTATATAAAATAGAATATAAAAAAACTTATAAAAATAAGATAAGAGATATAGAGATAATAAAAATAATATAAGTTTAATAAAGTTATTATAAACTATAATACTATAGAATTAGAGCCTACTTAGTAGTCTTAATATTATTATATAAATATCTATTTACTTAACTAATCTAGCTATTATTATTTTATTTTATTATCTTTCTATTTTTATTTAACGCTGCTAGGCTTACTACTGTTTAATAATACTACTTAAACTTATATACATCCTCTTATAAGTACTAAATAATTTTATTCTTTAGTTTATATAACTTACTAGGAGTAATTTTATATAGGTTATTACTTATAGTTAATATATTTTTTAGGTTATTAATTATCTACTTTTCCTTAATTACTATTTTCTATATGCGTAGGTAGTTATCTGTTATGGACTATAATAATAATAAAAAAATATAACCAAAAAAATTTTAGT
Source organism: Zopfia rhizophila CBS 207.26 (assembly GCA_010093925.1). Taxonomy (NCBI): domain Eukaryota; kingdom Fungi; phylum Ascomycota; class Dothideomycetes; family Zopfiaceae; genus Zopfia; species Zopfia rhizophila. Next base: position 183,221 of record ML994733.1, on the reverse strand, counting down.
GTAGAAAAAATAGTATAAGAAAATATATAAGAGATACTAATAAGTAGAGGTAAATTAGTAAAAACAGAACCTATAAATAAAACTACTTTATAATAAGTTTAAGTTCTATAAGGAATAATATTTTAAGTAAGTAAGTAAATTAGATAACTAGCTATAGCAAAATATAAAGAAAATAAGTACTAATAAAAAAAATAAGCTATTATCTTCTTTTATTTTTTTAGTAGTATTTAATATACTTTTAATTAGTATACAATATATACACAGAGGATTCTTTATAAGTATAAAATATTAAATAGCTTATAGTTACTTTTAAATTCTTTATAATTACTCTAAAATTAAGATTTATATTTTAAGTAATATAGTTTAATACTATCTTATTAAATTTTAACTTACTATATTACTTTTTTTTATTTTAACTGAGTTAAACTATTTTTCTATTAAGTCTAATAAGCTATCTAATCCAGACACAAGAGAACTAATTAAAGTATTATATAATTAATTAAATAACTAGTTATTAGTATTAATATTACGCTAGTAAGTTAGTAACCTGTAATATTATAATTATTATCTTAAAAAAGTAAAAAAAAGCTATTAGATAGACTTTAATATTATATTATTTAAATAAAGTCTATAATAACCTACTATAAGGATAAATAAGAACTTTATTTATTAGAAGAAAGTAGTAGTAAAGAAGAAGTTATAGCAGAGTTTTTATCTATAACTAGAAGTATATCAAGAAATTAAAAAAGTATATAATAAGTTATTTAAAAATAAAAAGCCGTGATTATGGAATTACGTAATACTTTAATTACTCTATAATAATAGATAGCTATAGGTAAAGCTATAAAAGAAAAAATAATAAAAATATAACCTCCTATAAAATTTAATAGTAACTAAGATAAACTTAAGACCTTTATAGTAATAATAAATCTCTATTATTAATTTAATTAAGTATCTTTTATAACTAATTAAGATAAAATCTTAGTAGTTAATATAAATATAATAAGAAGAGCTATAAAATAGTTTAAACTACTTATTAGAAATTACTTAGTAAATGGAGACTTTAATCTAGGAATAATAGAACTTATAGACTATAATAGTAACATATAATAAGCCTTTAAGAATTACAAAAGTTTTAAGAAGGAAATAATTATAGTTTTTAAAAAAATAAATAAAGAAATAGAAGTAATTAAAAAGTTTTAATAGCTTAAGTAATACACGTTAGCAGCTAACTATATAATAGAGTTTAAATAAATCTAGTTATAACTTAACTAAGTAGACTAACTATTAGTTATGATATACTATAAGGGACTAAAAAAATAAAATTAAAGATAAAATCTTTAAAAAAAAAAGCAGCTAAGTACTTTACTTAAAATTATTAAATAAGTAGTAACTATTAAAAATTACTAATATTAGCAGAAGTAAGAGAAAAAAGCACGAGAAAAACCAGTAATCTATATATCTAAAAGAAATAAAAAGAATACCTGAATATATAATAAAATAGATATTAACTATAATAGAGTATTTATTAATAAATAGTAAGGAAAATAAACTAAGAAATAAATAAAACGCTACATACAAAAGACCTGTTTAGAATATAAAAAACAAGAATATTTTATTAAAGACTATAAGTAATAATAAGTAGATATTAAGAAAGCTTATATTTAGACTAAAGCGCTAAAAGAAATTAAAGTAGCTATAATTTAAGTAGAATAAGCATAAGATTAGATTACTAAGAACACTATTATATAAAGAATAAAAAAAAGAATAATATTAGATATATAGAAGCTATATATACCTTAGAATAAAATATAAAATACTATATTAGTAAGTAAAGGATTATTTAGCAGAACTAACTAGTAATATAATAATATAATACTAAAAGCCAAGAAAACACGAGAAGATTTTGCGAGATTATAGAACAAAAAAAAAACTCTTTAAGAAAAAGAATTAAAAGTTCAGACAAAAGAATTACGAAATAGAAAACGGAAAAAAATTTATGTCTATAATAATTATACAGTAGGTATACTAGAAACACTATTAGATATATAAATTAGAATATTATTTAGAGAAATACTATATTACTAAGCACTAAAAAGTTATCTTAAAAGATAGAATATATAAATATTAATAAGCTTTATAGTTAGTAGGAAATAAATAGTATAAAAAATTAACAGAATAAGAATTAGCTATATAGATAAATAAGATTTACTAATAAAAGTCTATACTAGTTATAACTTATATAATGTACTACCACCCCGTCAGACATCTAGAGTTAGAATGGGATTAAAATAAGAAGAAAAAAGAAAACCTTTTATTAATACTATAAATATAAGATAACGACGCCGTAAATAGAGTAATAAAAAAAGAATACTAAATATATATAGTATTAGATTATACTAAGATAAATTATAAATAGAATAAACACGCCATACGTGTTAAAGGACTAAGGAAAAAAATATTATGATAATTAATAAATAAAAAGGAATTTAACTTATAATAGAAATTAGTTTATATAGATTTAGAAAATAAGTTACAGAACCTAAATTCAAACAAACACAAATAGTTGTTATAAGACTAATATTAACTAGAATACTAATTATACTAGGCTGAATGCTGTTAAAAGAAATAGTTAGCTATAAAATCATATAAGAAACTTATATATTAAAAATGTTTCTTAAGATAGAAATGCGAGGATCACGGAGAATAAATTAAAAATATATATAAAATACTTAATAGGAAAGTATGTTAACTCTAGAGATACTTAATTTATAAATTTAAAAAAAAACACTAAGAAAACGACTGCTACTTAGGAGTTAAATATAGATAAAAAACTAGAAAATCAGTAAAATGCGACCAAACCACCAGAGAACTAAGAAAAAATTAAAAGGAATATATTAATTATATATATATAACTAAACTAAAGAAATTATAAGAATAAGCTATATATAGATGTATATATTAATAGTAACTAGATACTAGTGCTTATAAATAGTAGGGCTAGTAAAACACTAATATTAAATAAATAAATACAGAGATACCAGACGCTGACTAGAGTTTTAGATAAATCTATATAAGTAAAACATATAAATAATAGTCCAGCAGTATTTAGAAAAGATTTAATTGATCTTAAAATAAGAAATATAAATATTTAGACAGCAGGTTATAGAAATAACTGCTGTATTAAAATTATAAATCTAAATAATAAGAATTTTATCTTAGGATAGGACTAGCTAGCATGATAGAATTCAACTATTAATTAGAAAAGAAAAACTATAGGCAACAGGAACAAATACTATAGATAATAATAATAAGTAATAATATAGATAAAAAAAACGACACTTTATGAGACTAAATTCGTTATACTAAAAGAATACTAAAAGAAATTTAGAGAATAGTTCTTTAAAAAAGCTAAAGACTAATTACTAGAATACTAGAATTAAGACTATAGAATCACGCTTAAGGACAGAACGGATCTGAAACCAAGACTATTATATTAAGTACCTATTTATTAATAAAAAGAGTTATGGAAGTTCTTATAAAAAAATTAATAAAAAAGATATATATAGATAAGTTAAAGTAAAATAGCATTACTAATACTCTTTATACTTAGAAAAAATAGAAAATTAAGATTATATATTAACTATAAATACTTATTACGTTATGTAATTTCATTACGTAATTTAAAAACATTAGATATAAGAAACCCTAAGATATTAAAATAATTATGTATTCTTAATTAGGGTCTTAGCATATTAGTTAGCTTTTATATAAATAAAGAGATAAGATAATAAGTATATAAAATAATAAACATAATCTTATTTAATTTAAGACTCTAAAATATTCGTAATTATAAAAAGTAGAATAAATAAAAGAAAGGAAATACCTTTCTTATATAGTAAACTTTTTATTATTATTAACTAATTAATTCTTACTTAGACTTATTAGGTTAATTTGTTCTAATCTTATGTAATTTAGCCTAGCTATTTTATATCTACTTAAATCTACTAAATTATGTTCTGTAACTTATTAGGTATTTTATTTAACCTTTTTTCTAGTAAGCTTCTTACTAATCTAGTCTTTTATACTTATTTCTAACTATTTCTAATTAGTATTTTAGACTCTAGTTAGATTATATTCTTATCTATGCTTAGTAACTTTCTTATACTGTTAACTTAAGTATCTTATATAATCCTACTACTAAGCGTTTATTACGTATAGTGTTTAATACTTTTTATCTAACTCTTTAGCTTATTATTAAAGTTTTTCTTTTTTTATAACTATCTATACGTTATTACGCAGTTATGTTTCTATTTTAGTTTTTATATTATGTTCTATAATATATGCCCTCTCTTTTAAGCTTTTAACCTAAAAGTTTATATATTTATTTTTATAGACTTTTTTATAAGAGTAGTTTATATTTTTTATTATATTATAAGCTTCTCTTTCTCTATAGGTTTTTTATTTTAATAATTTTTTTCTAACTATACTTAAGGCTGAGTTATTAACTATCTACTATTACTTCTTAAAAGATTATATTTATAGTTAAAATTATTTAATACTAACACCGTATGGAAACTGCTGTTACTATAAATAATATTATTTAATAAATATTTCTTTTAGCTATTATCTTAAGTGTGTTTACTATAGTCTAAAGTATAATCTAATAATAATATTAAAAGAGTTTAGAAATATTAACTTCCTTAAGTTAGATCTCTATTATTAACTTTTTAACACCTAGTCCTATTATAATAAAGTGTTTACTTATAAAGAGTATTTAATAAAATAACTTTAGTTTTTTAAATACCGTTATTTTAAAATATCTTCTTACAAGCTAGCTTCTATTAAAGAGCTTAAAAAATTAGAAAAAAAAGAGAAGGAAAAGATAAAGTCTGTATAATAATAGTTTTTTATTTTTAGATATTTTATCTAAGTAAGTTCCTCTCTTAACGCTATTTTTTTATTATTAGATTAAGAAAATATTTAATCACCTTCTTTCTAGAATCTAGCACTTATAGATTCTTAAAATGAAAATAGTTAATTAGCTGAGTATAGTATTTTATGTGCCTAACTAATTCCTATATATCTTCTTTTAGTTTATAGTTTTTTTATTAAACTAGATATTTCTACTAATATCTAAACTTATATAGCTTAAGGATTTTATTTACTTTTTATTTAGAGTTACTATTTGGTTCTAGCTGAACCTCTTTAGCTAATAATACATCTAATAGTACTAATTTTAAATATAAAATATAAAATACAGAGTAAATTCTTTTTATTAATTTTAGTAATTATAGTTTATAATTTACTGGTTCTATTTATTTCTTGACTTTAAATAGTTTAATTTAAATATAATTTAGTTTTCTTAATAGTTTTTTTATCTTAAAATTTTTTCATAGCAGGAAAACTTTATTCTTTTTTTTTTAGAATTAGTTTTTTAATTCTAGATTTATCAGCGTACCCCTTGGTTTGCTGATTTTATAAGATAATATTTTTATAAATTTTTTTATATAATACTTAAAGTTTTCTGACTTTTTTATTAGTATTTACTAATTTACTTTATAACTATTATAGTTCTTAGTAAGTAGTCGGCTTATATCTATAGTTTACAAAGAATAGTAATATTTCTATAGTTAGTGATTTTATAGAGTTGTATATAAACTTAACTATTAATAGTAACGTAATCTAGTTATTCTATAGCTAGTTAACATACATTCTTAGATACTATTCTAGTATCTAATTTATTTATTCTGTTTATCTATTTGTTTGGGGATAATAAGCTGTTAATAGCTTACTATCTAATCCTATTCTATAAATAAACGTATTCTAGAAAGATAAAGTAAATAACTTATCTCTATTAATAATAAATTCTCTAGATATTTTATATCTTATAATTAGTATTTATAAGATTATATAAGCTAATTCATCTACTAAAAGTTTCTTATATATAAGTTTAAAGTATGCGTACTTTATATATCTATTAATAATTACTAATATTATATTATATATTTATTCTTAGTCTCATGCTCAGAATTCTGATAAATCTGTAATAAAATTTATTAAAACTAATTCTTATAATTTCTTAGCTATAGCCAGCGGCTGTAGTAAACTATATAGTTTATATTATTTTAGTTTATTCTTATTATATTCTATATAATTAGTAAGAACTTTTTTGACTTTCTGATATATTTATGGAATATAGAAGTTCCTAGAAAGACGTTCTACTATCTTCTTAATTCCTTAGTATCTATATATAATAACACTATGATTCTTCTAAATTAGTTCTTTTCTTAATAATACTAGTATATATACTAGCCTGTTTTATTATATAAGTCTATTATTATTAATGTCCTGTATAAGACTAACTGGTAAATAGTTAGTTTATAATTTATCTTTAATCCTTTATTTTTAGTTACTTTTAATTTAAGTAACTATCGTAATCTTTATGTGAGTATATTCCAAAAATTTATTTAAATTTCATTATAAAATTAAATCTTAAACTAATTCTATTTTTTGTGTATGATTATGTTATTAGCTAAGAGCATTAGCCGCGCTATTATTCTATTCTTTTTTATAAAATACTTTAAAATTAAAGATTATAAAAGTCTCTACTTATTATATTTATCATTAATTTAATTTTATTATTATAAAACTTATAAGATTCTTGTGGTCTGAGTAGACTACTACTTAGTATTATATTTTTTTAAAATATATTTTCTATTTTTCAAATACTAGAACTACTATAAGTAGTTTCTTATTATAAATATTATAGTTTAATTCAGCTCCACTAAATTTCTTTAATATATAATTAATTAGATACTAGTAACTATTATTATATATCTAATTATAAATTATTTTATATATATATAGTCCAACGCATTAGTCTTTAAGATAATAGGTAATTTAGAATTAAATATTCTAAGTATTAGTGCTTCTGTAAATCTTCTCTTAAGTTTAATAAACACTTATTCTTAAGATTCTTCCTATTAGAATCCTATTTTCTTGCGTGTTATTTCTGTTAAGGGTGCCGTAATTTTAAAATAACCTTTAATAAACTTCTAATAAAAATTTATAAAATCTAAAAAGGATTGAACTTTCTTAACTGATGTTAGATAAGGCTAGTTAATAATATTCTATATCTTACTAGATTCTATAGTAATTTCTTTTCTAGAAATGATAAATTTAAGAAAGTTTATTTTTATCACGTGAAAATAGTATTTCTCTAGCTAAATAAATAGATTATATTTCTTTAGTTTTTATAAAACTTTCTTAATATATTCCTTATGTTCTTTAAGTAACTCTTTTAAGTAAATAAAAATATTATCTAAATAAGCTAATATAAATACATCTAAATATTTATATAGCGCTTAGTTTATTATTGCTTGAAATATTACTAGTACGTTAATTAACCTAAATAGTATAATAAAATATTTAAATAATCTAAATTTTGTTTTAAATACTGTTAACTATTCGTACTCTTTTTTTATTTATATTTTATAGTATCTCTTATAGATATTAAACAGCGTAAACTATTCTACTCCCTAAAGTCTATCTATAAGTTCTTAAATTAGCGGTAATAGATATTAATTTTTAATTATTATATTATTAAGTTATTTGAAATCCATATATAACTGTAGCTTTCTGTTTTTCTTAGGTATAAATAGTACTAATAAAGCTATTAGGCTTTCACTAGGCTGTATATATCCTTTTTTAAGATTAGTTTTTAAATACTTCTTAAGTTCTTATTACTGTTATATATTGAGTTTATATATTTTTCCTGATTTTAGCGTCACTCCTTTCTGGAGTAGTATCTAGTAATTTTATAGTTTATATTCTAGTAAATTTCCTTCTAGTTTTTCTTTAAATAATTCTCTGAATTCTTAGTATTCCTTTAGAATAATAAAACTCGCTGTTTTCTGTATTATTTATAATATTTTAATTTATAAAACTTTAATATTTTTTTTTTACTTCTTACACTGTCGTCTCATTACTTATAGTAAGATATATTCTATTATAGGGACTTTTTTTTTATAATTTGGAATTTAAGTCAGCGTGACCTTACACGTAGGTTTTTAATTTAAAATTATTTCTATTATCTAATTTACTATTAGATTCTACTTTAAGAGCTAGTTATATCTAATAATTATATTCTTATTTTTTAAGTCTATTATTTCTATATAGCGGTAATCTTTATAGTCTATTACTTTTATAGTTACTATTTTAGTCTCTAGATTAATTATTCCTTTTCTAAAGTCTATAGCATTATTATTAACGCGTTGTATTCTTACTAGCTTATTTATAACTCTATATAATATAATATACTTATTTATTTATTTATTTAAAATAAGTATTCCATTTACCCCACTGTCTATAAGCGTAAATAGTCGTTTTTTATAGATATATATCTTTTAGTATATTTCTTACTAATTAGGAAGACATCCTAATGCTTAGGCATTCTTAATAACTTATTTATTTTATTATTATTATTTAAAGTAAGTTTTTTTTATTTTTTAAGCTTTAGTAGCTATATTGTTAACTATAGCTAGTAGTTAAAAACTCCCTAGTTTTTTAAACTACCACTTAAGGCTTTATACCTAGAGGTGGACTAATTCTATAGTGCTTTTATATCTATATATATTAGACATCTTTATAAATAACAATTCTGCTATAGTTTCTTACTATATACTAATTTTATCTCTTCTCCGTAGTTTAGGCATTTCTATTCTAAGAAATATTTAATATAAAGTAAGTCTTTATATTCTATATTACTAATATTCTAACCTACTAGTTTTTATTATTCTTAGTAGAATTTATATTTAATTTAGTATTAAGTTTATCTTACTGCTTAGTGCTTTTTACTTTTTGGATTAAGTTTACTATTTAAAGATTTACTTATCATAATATCAACATCTTCCGGATCTTATTATTTTATAATTTGGTATAGAATTTAGTTTTAATCTGTTCCTTTAAGTTATATAGTGTGTTAATTCTATTTATAATTTTTTTCTAAGTATTTCTTAGTTCCGCAGATCTAATATTATTTATACTCTAGTTATTCTTTTACCAGTTTATCTATTATCTAAATTGCTGGTAAATTCGTTTATTCTTTAACTTTCTAATTATTAATTTAATTAGATTACGGTTCGATCACCTTGAATTCTGATACTAATAATAAAGTTATATATATTATAAATAGGAGTACTCCTGTATCTCCTAACTATAATTTATTTTTTTAGATTACTTCCAGAAATATTAATATTTCTCTTATGGTATATATGTTATATTATTTGTGTTCTATCTTTTATAATACTTTCTTATAATTACTTATTTTATTACCTAGGGTTATATTCTAGTACTTTAATATATAAGTATTACTTAAGTATTAATTTAATTTATAGATCTAGCACTTCCTATATTATATTCATGTCTTAATTATAGTTAATATAATTTAATATCTAACTATAAGAAACTTATTCTTATTTTGGGTTTAACTCTTTTAACTATCTTTAACTAAAAGAGAGTTGTTTTTTATTTCAGGTTATTAAAATAGCTTATAGAATTCTATAATTTCCGCTAAGAAACAGTCTTCTACTTTTTTATTTATAATATTATATTACTTTCATCCTGCTTTGTGAATTATTTATTAGTATATTTCTAATTTTAAGTCTAGTAATATCTCTAAGTACTTAACTATATATCTAATTTTAATATATTATAATAATCTGTAAATTTAACACTAGTTATAATTAACCCTCTACTAAATTTTCTGTTCTAAAAGTGTGTTGGACTTAATACGAAGTATAGTAATTTTTCTTTATCTTTTAAAATAATCTCTAATAAAGTATTCTATTTTTTTATATCTTAAGTATACTTTTCTGCTTAGTTAGTTTTTCCATTCTAGTATTATTTTTAGCTTAATAGGCTTAGATCTCTTATTTTCTATTTACGCTTTATCTACTAAAATATCTATAGAATCCTAGTTATATACAGACTATAAATTCTTTTTATGCTATTAAAAAATAATAATATTATTCCCTTTATATTCTTAATCTCTTTTATACTAGCGATTATTAATTTGTACTGTTTTTATTATTATTTCTAATAATTTATCTAGTCTATTCTTTTTAGATATTTCATTCTTAACTCTTTTTTTAAGGCTTTAGTAGTAGAATTTAATTAATGGCTTATTTTTCTAATTAATATATAATTAGAGCTGCTTAAACTCTGCTATATATTCCGCTACTAATTTTATTTATTTAAGTACTTATAATTTCTTAACTGCTGTAAGCTTTTTATTAATCTTTTTAAATACTATATTTATTTCTTTTAAGAATACCTGATAGCTGATGAAAACTTGCTATACTTTATTATTATAGTCTCTTAATTCTTAGCTTTCTTAGTCTAGGTTACTTATTTTAAGGTAATTCTTAGCTAAGAGCTAGAACTACTTTATAGCTCTACTTTTTATATTTATTTCTATAGCTAAAATCTAATCCTGCTTAGTAATAAATATTAACGTATTAAACTTATAATATATATTTATAATTATTATAAAACCGCGGAGCTTTCCGCACGTTCTATTATAACACTTTAGTAATTAAATCTTAACTTATTTACTTAACTTATTATTAAGTTATGCCTTAAGCGTTTGGACGGCTTATATAAACTATTAGATTTATTTTATTTATTACTATACCACTTAAGCTATGCTTAGTGTTAGTATATTTATAACAGAAAATAATCTAGCTATATCATAACTAGATTCTAATACTTATTAAAAGTATTTTCTTAATAACCTTTTATTTGAGAGAGTAGTTACTTTTGTTACGTTATATAATTTCATTATATAATCTAAAGATATTAGATATAAGAAATCCTAAAATATTAAGGTAATTATGTATTTTTAATTAGGGTCTTAGCATATTAATTAGCTTCTATATAAGTAGAAAGATAAGATAATAAGTATATAGAATAATAAACATAATCTTATTTAATTTAAGACTCTAAAATATTCGTAACTATAAAGAGTAGAATAGATAAAAGAAAGGAAATATCTTTCTTATATAATAAATTTTTTATTATTATTAACTAATTAACTCTTGCTTAGACTTATTAGGTTGATCTATTTTAATTCTATATAATTTAGCCTAGCTATCTTATATCTACCTAAATCTACTAAATTATGTTTTATGACTTATTAAGTATTTTATTTAGCCTTCTTTTTAATAAGCTCTTTACTAATCTAGTTTTCTATACTTATTTCTAACTATCTCTAATTAGTATTCTGGACTCTAGTTAGATTATATTCTTACCTATACTTAATAATCTTCTTATATTATTAACTTAAGTATTTTATATAATTCTATTACTAAGTATTTACTGTGTATAATACTTAATACTTTTTATCTAACTCTTTAGTTTACTATTAGAGTTCTTTTTTTCTTATAACTATTTATATATTATTACGTAGCTATATTTTTATTTTAGTTTTTATATTACGTTCCGTAATAACACCTTAATAAAACTATAATTAAAAACTATTATCTTATACTATTAATATTAGAACTAATAGATAAACTTAAAAGAGCTAAGTGGTTTAGCTTATTTAATATTAAAAATAAATATTATTAGATAAGAATAGCTAAAGGATATGAATAGATAATAATATTTAAAATAAAATATAGATTATTTAAATACTTAGTTATACTAATAAGACTTACTAACGCACTACTAATATTCCAGACAATTATTAACTATATACTAAGAAAATATCTAGATATATTTATAATAATATATCTTAATAATATATCTTAATAACATGCTTATATACATGAGTAGAATGCTAAAAGAATATATTAAGTATATTAAAAAAGTATTATAAAAGCTTAAGAAATACCGGCTATATATTTAAACAAAGAAATATATATTCTATAGAACGGAAGTTAAATTCTTAGAATACTTAGTATCTTAAAATAGAATAGTAGTTAACTCTAATAAAGCTAAAAATATTCTATTTTAGCTAACACTAATAAATATAAAAGAAGTTTATTTTTTCCTTAGATTTACGGGATTTTGCTGATAATTTATTAAGAACTATTTAAAAATCACATTACCCTTAATAGAATTACTGAAAAAGAATTAATAATTTAAGTAAAAATAACGCAAGGAAAATGCCTTTAAGATACTAAAAAAATATCCTAATAACTATTAATATTAAAAATATTTAATTTATGACTTTAAATAGAAATATATATAAACGCATTAAATAGAGCTACTAAAGCTATTCTATTATAAATATAAAATAATAAATATAAATATCTAGTAGACTTTCTATCTCATAAACTTATAACTACTAAGTTAAATTATAATATTTATAATAAAAAACTATTAGTAATAGTTTAAGTATTTAAGAAATAGAAATATTATTTAGAAGGAGCTAAGTATTAAATTATTATATATTTAAATTACAAAAACCTAACAGCATTTATAACGACAAAAAAGTTAAATTAATAATAGATTAGATAGTAGAAATTAGTTTCTACTTTTAACTTTTAAATACTTTATAAATTAGGAAAAGAAAATATAGTGGCTGATACACTTAGTTAGAAAACAGACTACATAAAAGACATACTAGAAATACGTAATATAATACTTAGATAAAGACTAAATAAATCCTTAGGAAGCTTATAAATAGATGTTAAAATAATAGTTATTATTAAAAACACCTAAGAAAAATAAATAAGGGAATTTAATAATAGATAAGTACTCTAGAATCTGAACTAAGGAATAATTTATATATTAAATAAATTATAGATTAAACTAATTAAAAACTAATACTCAGCTAAACTACACAGATATTAAGAGATTAAGAAAACTATAGAACGGATTAACAGATATTTTTAGATTCTAGAAATATAAAAAAAGATTAGAGTTATTCTTTTAAAATGTATTAAGTATAAAAAGAATAAAGTATTAAGATATAAAGAATATAGATTTATATAACTAATTCCTTTACTAAACCTACTATAGGAATTAGTTATGATGGACTTTATTACAGGAATACTAACAATAACCACCTTTCAGGGCTAATAGTATAATATGATACTAATTATTATAAACTAACTTATAAAATATACATACTTTAAACTAATATATATAGAGGTTAAAGTGAATGAATTAGTAGCTATACTTATTAAACTATTAATAGTATAATATAGACTACTATAAGAATTTATTACAGACAGAGATAAATTATTTATATTAATATTCTAGAAAATATTTATTAGAAAGCTAGAGGCTAAGTACTGTCTCTTAATAGTATTTCACCCCCAAACAGATAAACAAATAGAACGGATAAACTAAATATTAAAATAATATCTATAAATATACGTTAATAAGTAATAAGATAACTGGATTAATTTATTACTAATAGCTAAGTTTATATATAACTCTGTAAAGTCATTAACTATAGGAAAATTACTATTTTATATAAACTATAGTTATAAGCCTACGGCTTATTAAGAACCACGGAAACTAAATAAAATATTAGAATCTATAAGAATAAAAATTAAAAGGTTATAATAATTTTATTAAAAAATTATATAAAGAATTACCTATAAAGATAATCTTAATAAATAGTAAAAGGATAAGTTTAAGGTTAAGAGACTAATTTTTAAGGAGAAGAATAAAGTTTTCCTATTATAAAAAAATTTGAAAATAAAACAACTATTAAGAAAACTAGATTACATTAAATTAGGACTATTTAAAATTAAATAATAAATAAAACCTGTAAATTATAAACTATAATTACCTAAAGATATAAGAATTTACTTAGTTTTTTATATTTTATTACTAGAACTAGTATTATAAAATACTGAATTATAGATAAAACTCAGACTTAAGGAAGACACCACTAAGTATAAAGTCTAGTAAATACTAGACTACTAATAATTTAGATATTAGTGGAAGTATTTAATTAAATAGAAAGATTATAGACCTAAGAATAATATATAGAAGCTAGTTAGAAACTTAAAGAATAGTTTAGAGCTAATTAACTAGTATTATTAGATAAAATAATAAACACTTACTTTAAGACTATATCTAATAAATAAAGAGAATACAGGACGTTTTATTTAAAACTTGAAAAAAAAAATTTAATACTAAACACTATAGGTTATAGTATACTAGATTAATTTTAATAATTTTACTTTTTTTTTTTTTTATATAAACTTTATTAATTAAGATAAGCTTACGCTGGAATATTTTCTTTTTTTAAGAATTTATTTAAGCTAGCTAGTAATAAAGATAAAGTTTATAAGACTTTATAGTAAGTAACTTCTCTTTAATAGCACGAAGTTACTACTAAAACTTCTTTTTATTTTAATTAAGATAATTTTACTTAGGCTAAGTTATAATAAGATTATACTTTATATTTTAATTAATATACTTAAAATATTACCCGGAAGCCAGATACACTAAATAACGATAGTTATTATTATAATAGTAAGAATAAAGAAACAGTATTTAATAAATATTCTCTTAGACTTTTCTTGCTAGATAGTGAGCTTATATTAAGAATAATTCTGCTCAAGTTATTTTTAGAAAATTAAAAGAATAGAAAAAGTATAAAAAGTTCTTATAATCTTAGCTTTCACATAAAAAACTAGTTATCTTTATACTATTTATAAAAGAAAGAACAGAATAACCTTCAGGCTAAAGACTTAAAGGAAGGGGATAATATTATAAACTATAATAATAATAAAAACATAACTAAAGAGGCGTTAGTGTGAAAAAAATAATATAAAAAAATATATAAAAAATACTAATAAGTAAAAACAAACTAGTAAAGATAGAACCTATAAATAAAACTACTTTATAGTAAGTTTAAGTTCTATAAAGAATAATACTTTAAGTAAATAAGTAGATTAAGTAACTAGTTATAACAAAATATAAGAAAAATAAGTACTAATAAAAAAAAATTATTATCTTTTTTTATTTTCTTTAATAGTATTTAATATACTTCTAATTAGTATATAATGTATGCACGGAAGATTTTTTATAAGTATAGAATATTAAATAGCTTATAGTTACTTTTAAATTTTTTATAGTTACTCTAAAATTAAGATTTACACCTTAAGTGATATAGTTTAATACTATTTTATTAAATCTTAACTTACTATATTATTTCTTTCTATTTTAACTGAGTTAAATTTTTTTTATTAAGTTTAATAAGCTATCTAATCCGGACACAAGAGAACTAATTAAGGTATTATATAATTAATTAAATAACTAGTTACTAGTATTAACTTATGCTAGTAAGTTAGTAACCTATAATATTATCCTAATTTTCTTTAAGCTACTAGTTAATAAATTAGTTAAAAAACTTTTTTATAGTAATATACGTATCCTCCTACCTATTTACTAGACTTAATCTTATAATAAATAAAATAAGAGACTTATTAGGTATTAGTAAATAACTTAAAGCCTATAGTAATATTACTAGATATAATAAATAGTTTTACTAAAAGCTTTACTATACTAGTAGTGAGTACACTGACTAAGAATAGCTATTAAATATATAAAAACTAGAATATAATATTACTAGTAATAGAAGTTAAGAAAATGTGTTTATATTCTACTAGAGTTAATACTACTTATATTATACTTAAAGAACTTTATATTATTTATTCTATTATTACTTATTTTTTCTTTTCTACTATCTCTTATATTTTCTCTGCTTATAGTAGTATTTTCTTTTAAAGTTATTAATTAAGCTATTTAAACTATTGTAATGTTTTTTCTTACTTTTTTTTTTATTCTACTAAAGCTAGTCACTTCTACTAAGAGTAGTATACTAATAGTTAATAAAATTAAATAGTAGTATAGCTATAGAAACTAACTTACTATACCTATTAAAAATTACTAACGTTTAGGATTTTGAATTAGTATGGCTAATTTTATAATACTTACCACTAAAAAAACTAATATAATACTAATTTAAATAATTACTATACTCTAAGTTTTTATACTCCTATATCTAATGGATTTAGTTCTTTTAGTTTATTTATAAAAAAATCTACTTAATATGCTAAGTAGCTTTTACCTTATTTAATAGCTAAGTCTACTAGTAAAAAATACTAGTAGTTAGTATAGCTATATTATCTAGATCTAATAATAGCTTATTAAATAACTAGTTACGTTTAAACGCCTTTTCTAGTGTCTTAACTTAAGTTTTTACTTTAAGCCTAATATCCACCTAGCTTATAGTAGAGTCTCTATTAATCTAGGTATTAATTAATTTAAGGACACGGTGCTTCTTAAAGAAACTAAAGTTAGCTAAAGTAAGTAGAACCCAGATTGCCCTAGATCTTACTAATTTAAACTCTAGTGTGTGACTAATTATTTTATATGGCTGCCTATTAATTATTAACTCTAGTGCGTCTAACATTCTATCAACTTTCTTCTCTACATTCTCTATACTAAAGAACACGTGATGGACCTGCTTTAGCTCTATAAAAACAACGCGCTTACCGTTTACAATCAGCCTATATGAGATTACTATCTTATAGTTAAGGTCTTAGGTGGGAGAGGAGCCACTGGTAGGCGTAGGATTTTTAATAACAGCATGTAATAGAGCAGGCGCAATTAGCGACGGCAATTATTTAAGTAGTGTGCCTACTAGCGGTAATGAGAGAGGCACTTCTTTAATGACAATAGTAGCAGGAGTTATAGAGATAGGTTTAACAGGCGTCTCGTTGCGGCCAGCAACTGCAGTAGCTGGGTACCTGTCAGCCTCTAGCGCTTCAGAAAAACGCACTGACTTATGCGTAGAGGCCTTACGACGTCCACCGCTAGCTTTCCTAGTATTTCCTGCCTTACTGCGAGCTGTCGACGTCTTACGAAGTGGTGGAGGAGGTTCAAACGGTTGCGTAGGCTTCTTGGCCCTCTGCGGCCGCAAGGGCCTCAAGGCGCCGGCCATCCTGCTCCTACAACACCAAAAAGTCGTCAGTATAGGCCTATACAACGTATTTGAAAATCCTCACTTTTTTTAGGGACGTACAACCGCGTTGTCACGATCGAATTCGAGAAATTTGACGATTACTATGGAAAATGGCGCGCGACGCGAAAGTTGAAGTGTCGCCAAGGTTTTCTACGAACTTTTGCATACGATAGATGCAAAAATCGGTGGAATTCCTTGGCGACACTTCATCGTTCGCGCTTTGCGCCAGATGGACTCCCCAAAATATAACTCTACAACCACGCATTTATAAAGTCTAATAGTTACGTAAATTAACTTCCCAACTGCGTAGATCTAGGATCTTTTGGAATTTTTTAATTATATTAAGGCGTTGTTGAGTTAGAGAAGGCAATCTGTTGACGCTGAGCGCCTCTCTGCGCGCGAGGTGTCAGCCAGCCTGGCCAGCGCAGCTCGCAGAGGATATACCCCCACTATCTCAACAACGCTGTAATATAATTTAAAATTCCAAAATATCTTGAGTCTGCGTAATTGAAAGGCCAATCTATATCATTATTAGATCATTTAAATGCGTTGTTAAGAAGTCGAATTTGTGAGCGCGAAACGCGAACGATAGTGTCGCCAAGGAATTCCACCGATTTTTGCATACGATAGATGGATGGTGCTCGCAACCTGTTGCTGATCCCCAGAACCTTATCCAAACCACTGTCTCGTACAGACCCTTTCCATCTTCATTTGGTCATGATGGTGAGGCTGCATGTATCTTTGTCCGGAGGAACGAGCTTCTATCCATATGTTCGGTTTTCATGCTGCAAAACTCCTAATTAGAGTTGAATCGAGAGTTTTAAGCTCTCTGAACTCCTTTGGAGAGATATAACTCATCTCTGGGATGAGAAAGTAAGTGTTTGTCAATCATATTCAGTTCGATTTGCCAACACACGACGCAGCCTCAACGATTCATAATTATAGGACATGGCATAGCTGGCTGGATTATTCAAGAAGTACTTACCTTATATAACTTCGCTGCCTCGGAAGCAGCTTCGGGAGTAATCAGGGTCATTTTCTAGATATTGCCTAAAATTTACAGTGACCAAGAATGGACGAAACTTAGGGAGACGGGTTTAAACAACTCGAAAAACAAAAGTGCGTCTAGCACTCTTGAATTTGCGTTATTAAAAAGGAAGATACGTAATTTTAAGAAGTTGAAACAGCTCCGAGTCCTATATGCGTAGACCTGTAATCGAAGAAATTAACTTAACAGGAATATCGGGCCAGATAAGATCGCACGCTTTCTGTGAGGGGTTTGCACGGTAGGAAGGTTAGGGAGCCAAAGGGGGTGTACAGGATAGATTGAGGGAAGACGAATCCTTGAGGAGTACTCAGGAGTCGAGGAAAGCTATATGTGTGTTGGCACGTGACCCGTAGGAGGCGCGAGGCTGGGCTATAGGCCAGCCGAGGGCTCTCCGGGTGGCTGGTTGCCAAAGGTACCGTGACAGGGATGCAGAGAAAGAGGAGACAGATGTAAATTTACAGGAGATTGTGGATTATTATACTAGCCGAGCAGGTGTTGAGGTTACACTGGAGAAAGATAATTAACCTGAGCCCGTCTCTACTCGGGGTGGGGATCAAACCACCCTTGGTTTGGTCCATTCGAACTGACCTACCGCCAAGGGTTTGGTCGGATTAGTCGTGTCAAAGCTCTTAGCAATAAACCAAACCAAACCGACGATTATAATGATTGTAAGTTTCATGGATTGCTCTATTGTAGCTTTATGTCGTCGATTATAGGCTTATTTGGGAGCCGTTGAGGGTCCGTGAGCGTTTAATGTTCCAAATTTAAGATGGGTGCATCTCAACCAAGCCTAGTGCCACATTTCTATAATGCTCTCTCGAAGTCAACCTCCAGCAATCTCGTCAACACCACGCCGCGAATTCAAATCCAGACCTTAATAAATTTCAAGAGGAATTTCTTTGTAACCCATATAATGCTGAGAAAAATTCACGAATTTTTCCTCTACAAGCTCTCATGTTGAGAGTTTTCGACACCATGCCGAGACCTCAAAAAAACGACTATATAGCTTGGTTTAAACCAGTTTGGTCCTCCTCAATCTAATCAAACTGACAGGTTTGATAGGTTTGCTCATATTAAACTATTTCAAACTTTGGTCCGACGTCGGACGTGGTTTATTCCCCAGCCTGTCTCTACTGTTTATGAGGCTCTAGCAGCTATTCGGCTCTAGCAGCCATTCAGCTCCTCCAGCGCTTCAAGGAGCACGAGAAGGACTCAAAGAAGAAGAATTTACTTCATCTCCAGATGATTGAGAGAGATCTGGGCCTAAAAGCCTTTAATTCATGTACACAATCAACACTGGAGGGCTGGTTGACGGTGAAATAGAGAAAACTCAACACCAAATATCGATTAGTCATTAATTCAATTGAACGATAATCTGCTATAACGATAAAAAAACCCTGGCAAAATTCAATCGCTATATCGAGTTTTGACTGTATGCGGGTGCCGGTGGGGAATTAGGGTCATACAAAGCAGAGGGTGGTGGGCTTGAGTAAGAAGTGGAATGGTATTGTAAGTGTTCGATTCTTTTTCCATATTAGGCTTGTTTAGGTCTTTGATTGGCAGGTTTTGCTTTTCGTGCTGAGTTTGAAACAATGTTTGTTATGACCGAGTGCAGAGGATCGAGGTAGAAACCACCGTGTGGTGGAGTTGAGGGCTATCTACCAAGTAGGTGGTATATGTACCCCAGGGGGTAGCTAGTGAAACAAGGGGTGCCGGGTAGAGCTACAGCCGGTTACATTTGTTCAACCGTCAGCAACATATAAAGTGTACCTAGGTAAACTACGACTCTTAGATAAAAGATATGTGTTAAATGGTGTCCAGTCTGATGGCATCGCCGAGGGTCACCTAATGTATTTCGAGATCCTGGCGATTATCGCGTGCGTGCTTTCTAATGATATTGGGGAAATGAACAAGAAGTGTAAGATATTTTGGAAGAATGACGAGTTTGCTGAAAAGAATCGGTTTCATCGAATTTACATGGGATTGGATTGGTGGTGATGTGTGCCAAACTGTGATTTCTTTTGAGGTAGAAATCATTGCATTGGCTGGATCACCCTCTCTATATGCACGGACCGCGCCAAGAGGCTAAGGAGTGAATGGGTTATACCTCAGCAGCGTCGCGCAGCGCAATCTTACAAGTTGACAACCACGCACAGATGTCAAAATTTGCCAAAAGGCTAAGGAGTGAATTGGTTCCCTTAGCAGCGTCGCGCAGCGCAGAAATGCAGCCACTTGGCAACGCGGCAGCATTACATACCCCCGCACGGTCGAGGTCCCCGTTTCCCCCAAATTTAGATGCGGACTCGATTAGTCAGCGACTCCCAAACACTCCAAACACCAACCGCGTTCGAGAGTTTCCCCCTTCACTAGTACGCAATTCTGTCTCGTGATGTTCATGCTTCGTCCAAAACAACAACCGAAACTCATACAGGCCGTTTCTTGATTTCTGAAGCCCACTTCATCGTCATTGGATTGCATGAAATCTCTCCAATCTGATCGTCGCTAGTAACGAAATAGGCCCGTAACACATCGCCCAATCCGACCTTCTGCCGCATAACTGCCAGTTGCTCCCCTCCCGCAAGGGGAACCGGGATATGACAGTCCTCAGAGTACTCGTCCCACTCGTCGTCCTCGCTTCGCAACTCTTGCAACGCTCCGGAATCAGATTGCCAGTAAACGGCTATTTGTTTGGAGTCGAATTCCCAGGAAATGGCAGCCAGAGTCGTATAACGCTGCGCCTGCGATGGTGGAAATTCACCTGCCTTCCAGGAAGACTCCTCCCAAACGAGGTCTCTTACTGTCAGGTCACCTGCCTGATAGTAGATGTGCACGACTAGGTCTTCCTTGCCTGGATAGGTGATGGCGGCTAAGGCTGAGCCGCTAAGAGCCGTAACGGGTGTTATTTGGTCCTTCCATGTAGATTCCGTGTCCATGTAAGAACATTCACGGATGGCGCCGTTTCTTGCTGATATGCCACGTTAGTTACAGAGACACATTGATCAGTCTCCCACAGGAAATACAACTTCTATGGCCGCAGGTATCCAACTTACCTTGATAATAGATTTTAATGACCTGACCCAATACCACAGACGCGAGTTGAGAGCCCGGAGATACAAGTATTCTTTTTTCGTTCAACTTGCCGTTGAACCATCCCCGTCCCTTGAAACAGCGCCGTTCATGGATGATATCTCCAGTACTGACGTAGAAGACACGAATCTGATCCTCTTAGTTTGACAAATCACTGCACTAATATAAGTTCACTCTCAACGAACCTCTGAGCCTTCGCCGCGGCTAATTACTGCCAGAGGTGTTCCACTCTTCGCATCCTCAATGCCGATGTACTCTGGTGTGATATGCCACCCCCCGCCATTCTTATCCGTTTGGCACACTTCGCGGATGTAGCCGAACGAATCCTGGAAATAGGCACGGACGTTCCATTTCGGCCAATTAGTGACCGCAATTGCTTTCCTGGCTGGGAATCGAGGTAACACTTGGTTTGCCTTGGGTACCTCTTTCATTGGTGGTGGACTCTGCGAATCATGCTCCTGTTGATCACATAACGGCCACTCCTCAGCTGCACCAACGGATGAGAGGTCGTCTTCGCTACTAAACGCATCAAGTGCGTCTTCAACGAACTCTTCAGTCGCTTCGATAGGTAGTAGATTCTCGGTTGGATCAATTGGAGGCAGCTTCAATTTACCCCATGAATCGTTGTGTGTATGTGGAGCAGCCTCTCCCTCGTCTGTATCACTCGACCGGAAGCTTAATTCACTGCTGGAATAGTTTTGTATATTGAAACTGAAAATCATGTTTCCTATATCCAGAATTGTCAGTTCCGCCACCAATTTGACCTTTCAGCTTGGAGGATTCATTTGTCTACCTTTCTTTTCACTGAACTTTATGTCTCTTCCAATGTTTTGTGTAGCTTGTTCATTAAGTACGTTGGATGATATATTGTTGCCATTGTGCATCCTGCAAGTCTGGTCATCTGCCCTACAAGCCTCACATTTTGGGATCCTCCGGGATTTAAGAGGATGACGACGCGTAGTCGAGAACGACATCACCTTAATTTCTCAATCGTCCGGAATCGAGGTGGGATGCTGCATTACCTACGAATCGAACGGTTTGCTAAACACGTAAGGCTGCAGCAGGTTTTCCCTACGCAAATGAGGGGATCCGCCAACTAAGGTGTTCGCAGGAGGTCACGCAAAGATGCTGATCAATCTAAAGAGAAGGGCACGAATGGAATGGACGGGAGGGGAAAGATCTTATGGGACGGAGGGATCTGTGACACAGATCTGCAGAGACGAAGCCAGCGTCAGCTCGAGGGATGTAAACGAAAGTCGAGTCATTCAGCTGGTCACAACGGTCGAAGAAAACATGACACGTTGGGGCTTCTTACTGGAGTAGAGCCTTACCAATGGCTGCATTGCGACTAACCCCGAAGTGGCCATACAGGTCACCAAGACCAACCTTTCTCTGCAGCTGCAGATTCGGAGACTAAAAGACCGAGGGCCAGTCTTTCGAACAGGTGAACGACTTCATAAAACAAATGTGAAAGGCGGACTGCCGCAGACCTATGAGCATGATTACAATGGGGCACTATTTAAAGTACACGACTTCTGATCGGGTTATTCGCCGAGGGCAAAGTAAGGCAGAAGGCTCCATCGACGGCATTGGATCAGATGGGTGCTTCCCATCAATGGAAGACTGCGGAGCGATGTAAGGTTTTCGTCAATACAATCATGCTGCGAAGGGTGCTAATTAAGTGGCATGAAGTTCACAACTGCGGATGCCAGTATTCTGTTCCCCGATCTGGGTTGGAAAACAACAGTCCCTTCTCGCTCTCCCAAAAGGACGTGAACTTGAAATGGAAACAATATGTACCCGTTAACGTCGTCCGCCCTAGCAACATCGTCACTGCTTAGCTTTATTTCAATTCTGTTTGTTCTGTTTGTATCTATTATCACGTCAGTGCTCCCTAAACAGACCTAAGCGTTAAGAGAACTAACCATCAGTACATTTTCGGGGAGGTTCTTTTGCTTTGCTGCAGTATATTTCCACTGTGAACGACATAACGCCCTCTGTGATGTTGTGTCGGTAGCTCCCAGTTTTAAATGGTGTGGTTGTATCTTTTCCCTGTTGGTCTAAGTGTCAGTAGTCAAATTCTCCGATTTCTTCCACCCGCACAGAGGAGCTGGGATCATGGCCTTCTACGCACCATTTCGACGATCCAATCCACGCAATTTCGGCATAAAGTGTAAGGCCTGTACCCAACCTCAACTTTATCATCCTCATGATCACTATCTTTCAAGAACTTCTTCCTGCATTTAATGCCGTAGTGATTCTGCGTCAGGCGTTTTGTTAATTTGACCAATCCTAAGCCGTAGGCAACGGCACCTCTGGCTACAGCACCCCAACTGTGCGGAATCAGCTCTGTCGGCGAGTTAACTCTACGTTGTATGAGGACCTCATACCTGTCTTCTAGAGTTCTAAGTCTGACTCCGTTCTCACTGCACCACTTCTGCAGTATCGACCGTAGATAAGGTGAATCGCCAAGTCCACCTACGAGAGCAAGGTCCTGGCCCCAGTTAGCTATCCAGCAGCGGATACAAGTCCATCTTGTAGGCGACGTGGGGAATATACCCTAATTCTGCCTCTGCTAAGCTTGTTCGCGTCTTCGATCTGTTCTTTTAAAGACGCTACGATTTGTCTGACTGTAGACTTGAACATCCACTTTATCTGCTCTCTAAGCGTCATCAGATCATCCACGCTCGTTAAAGCTGAAAGGTAATGCTTCTTCAAACTCACTCTTTAAGGACAACTCTCCCGTCAGTTTTGTAAAACTTCGATTTCTTGGCATTTCTCATACCCAGCCTCAAAGTCTTTGATTTCTTCAGTGTATTAGAACTTTCACCTCCAAATTCCCTCTTATGCTTTTCGAAATCTTTCATAAAATGCGACCCAATTTCTTTCTCTGAACCCAGTTTCCCGAACTCTTCGTTGTCCTTTTTCATAAGCTCATGCAGTTTTCGGTCGATATGCGCGGCGCCAACTTTCGGGCCTAATATCATGAGCAGTTTTAAATCAATTCAGTTCATTGCCCTAAAATTGCCTGATACGCTGTGTGAAAGAGGCAAAAGAAGGCTAGTCTTACCTTGCGCAACCGTCACTTGCTCTAGTTCGAGCGTTGGCTCTATTTTGGCCACCTTGTAGACGGCAATGTCCTTCGATGTGTAAGCAATGTAAGATGTCTTAAGAGGGAGTGACTTACGACCTGACCACCTCCACAGTCGCATACCAACATCTTACTCCCGGTCTGATTGAACAAAAGAATGATTAGCCTACCCAAATGACAAAGGTCCATGTTATGGGTACGAAACAAGAGTGGAAGAGGCGGAGAGAATACGCACTTTTATTTCGTCTTCAGGAGAAAGAGTTGTTTCAAGCAGATTCGCCGTAACGGCAGCCACAGACTCTTCAACTAAGCCGAAAAAATTCTCAGCGCCATTGTCCGCGAACCCAGCCCTCCTTGCGACGTCCTCCGCGAAACCTGCCTGTATCACGGCCTCTTTCGCAAGCTTCGCTACCATAAGTTGAGCCTGATCCCCCGAAGCAGTCGGCTTTGTTATCCAAAACTCGATTCTCGTGGACTCCATAACAAACTTTCCAAGCTCCCCTTCCAAAAACTCTCTCGTATATGTCAACACCTTGATCAAATACTCCCGCGTGACCACCTCGATCTCTTTCTCCTTTGGCAGGCGAAAGTAACCATTCTCGAGATTGTCCTCGTGATTCGGCTTGTCGTATGTTGCAGGAGGGGCATTCTTATCCAGGTGAAGTTTCATAAATGAGTACCGATTCCTCATCTCTGGCTTGACCTGGTAGCCCCAGAAAACTTGTCCATCTTCGTAGGCAAGGATGGAAGGTGCTTGCTTTTCGTTCTCTAGGGATCTGGGTTCGCTGCCAGGCCATTTATTGATTGTGGAGATGCGTCTCTTTCCCGATAGTGCATATGCAACTCCTATGTAAAGTGAATGTGTCAGTATATGTACAGAGGGCAATGCACATATTCAGGACCGCCAGTTGCTTACCTGTGTAAGTGGTTCCAAAATCCAGGCCAATGATCAGATGATGTCGCTTCCGACCCTTAATCCCCATAACGGTAGCCAAACGGATTCATCCAACGCTGTGGTCGTCCTCGTCGTTCTGTTGGCGTTGGTAAGGATCCTCTGCAACGAGCAACGCGCTCTAAAGGTTGACCGAACGTGTCAAAGAGCCAAAGGCTTCAGAATCCTGGGTCTATGGTTGCACAAATTGTACACCCGTGACTCCCATCGGCGATCGAAGTCTTGGTCCTTTTGAGCCCAGCCTTGCACCGCAAGGCTTTTTTAGCTGTCAGCTTGCTACGTGTCTTGACATGGATCGTGCCCTATGGGCACCCGTGCAGCTGCATGCGTTTGCAAATACGGTGATGTTCACAGAGACAGCCTGGAACGTTGTGGAAACAGATTCATTCGTTGCCTTGTGTGCATTTAGTGCCACCGAAGCAGCATTTCTCAGCCCACCGGTGAGCTGACGACTCTAGAGCGCAACATCTGGATTACTGAGCATAAGCTGCAGGATGCAGGACTTTCTCCTCCAGCAGAGTAGCCAGCTTGTTCGGAGGACCGGAGTACAGTCTTGCGTGCCAAGCCACATGATATCAAAGATAACGCCTATTGGTCCAGCGCCTTGATTCCTTCGCAAGCGTGGCGCTTCAATAGAGGAGGCACCACTTTTCTGGCCATATACCACTGCGGAGCCAGGAGAGGGGTTGTATTGTTGTGGCATTTGGAAGTCGGGGATCACAAACACGGATATTCGCCGTTTGAAACCCATCAGCCTCCTTGCAATTCGTTACGAAAGAACGCAATAAACCGTACTCTTGAACTTTGAGGACGACGATAAGCAGCTTTCGAATTCTTGTCGCGTTCGAGCCGGAAAATATGCCTAAGAATGAAGTCCGCAGGGCTCCCACAAGGCGATTACAAGGAAATGCAAAGATTTCGAAAAGATCGTTGGATAAGGTATTGGATAAGGGACACTGGACCCGCAATGATTTGCAATGGTTGCTAGGCCTCGTTCAGGAGAAGATACAACAAGCCGAAAAGGCGACGCAGAGTCCTCAGCCGCTGCAAGAAGATTCACAGATGTCGAAATATGAGGCTGGAGAGTCCCAGCAGAACGTGGCAGTGGAAGACGTCCATACTGGCGACCTCGAAGTGGCAAACTGGCGAGCCTTGTGCGAACAGCTTCAGCAGCAGCTGGAGGATAAAGACCAGCACGAAGTGGCGATCATGACCGAACTTTGGGAATTGCGAAAAGAAGCTACGACTCTCAGAGAGCGAAACGAAAAGCTGAAGAGCCAGGATGGGGCACCGGCATCGAATATTGAAGGACCGCCAGAGAGCTACACGCAGCTCTCAGAGGAGAAGGCAAATCTTCTCCAGAAGCTTCAAAATGCAGAAAAAAATGCAAGGCAAATGGAGTCTGAAATGCGGAGCTTGAAGAAACGAGCGGATCAGGATACGAAATCGCTTGCCGAATCTAAACTAAAGGGCCGGACGCTACAGCAAGAGCTAAACGGTTGCTCCAAGTTGGAAGAAGAGTATACCACTACGATCAAGAACTTGCAGCAAGAACTACGTAGTCAAGTCGAGCTGACAAGGCAGTCCAATACGAAGAATGAGGGACTAGAGCAAACCTTGCAAGCCCAATCCAATCTACAATATGAAGTCCGTAAGTTAAAATGGGATTTACAGCATCGGACAAGTCAGTGGAACGAATCCAAAACTGAGACTCAAAAGCTTTTGATAGACAAGTCAAAGCAAGAAAATAGGTTCGAAGAGGAGATCCAGAGCCTGAAAGAAAAGTATGAAGATCAGGTCAGGTTGGTAAAAGAAACTAGACAGGATGCCGAAGACTTGCGGAAACGGGTTGCAGGGCAGGCTAGCCAGGAAACGGAATCAAAACAGGAGATTGAGAACTTGCGAAAGGAGCTTCATACACGGGCTGGGCAAGAAACGGAATTCAGAGTAGAGATAGAAAAGCTCCTACAACACCGAAGCAAGCTTGAAGAGAAGGCCAAAGAGGAAACTCGGAACTGGCTACTGGATCGGGGTTTGCAAGCCACTCTCGAAGCGAAATCGAAGGAAGCGATCGAAACACTAGAACAAAAACTCCAAGATCATGTCAATGTAATACAAGCATCGAATGAAGAGACGGTAAGGCTTCAACAACAGCTGAAGGAGCGAGAAGAGGAAGCAGCGACATCTCGCCAGAATGTATGGAGCCTAGAAGACAGACTGAAGTTAGAAACGGCCAAAAACACGGATGTCCAGAAGAAATTCCGAGAAGAGACAGAGCGGCTGCGAGAGCAGGTTGCGACGTCCAAGAGCGAGGCCCTAGAAATTAATCACCGTCTAAGAGACTTGTCCAGGCAATTGACTGCATCGGGAAAGGAGAATCAGTCATTAAAGGATGAGGTTAAGAAGCTGCTCCAGGGGCTCGGGAGCGGGGGGGGTGAAGTAAAGGAGTTCAGGGGGCTTGCGGGTAAGGCGGCGGGCGAGAGGGGTGAGCACTTCCAGAGAATCCAGGAGCTAGAAGGCCGGATCCATCTCCTTGAGCAGTACGAAGACAGTGTGCGACAGTATGCCGATAAGAACAAAACGCTTCAAAATTTTATCCAAGTGAAGGATCAAGTGATTCAAGAGAAATATGCTGAAATCCAAAAGCAACACTCCAAACTCCAAGAGAGAAGCACTGTCATCGAAACACAACATGCCGAAATTAAGGAGAAAGAGGCCAGAATCCAAACGCAGCAGGCCGAAATTCAAAAGCAACACTCCAAACTTCAAGAGAGAAGCACTGTCATCGAAACACAACATGCCGAAATTAAGGAGAAAGAGGCCAGAATCCAAACGCGGTGGGCTGAAATTCAAGAGCAACACTCCAAACTTCAAGAGAGAAGCACTGTCATCGAAACACAACATGCCGAAATTAAGGAGAAAGAGGCCAGAATCCAAACGCGGTGGGCTGAAATCCAAGAGCAACAATCCAAACTTCAAGAGACAAGCACTATTATCAAAACACAATATACCGAAATTAAGGAGAAAGAGGCCAGAATCCGAACGCAGCAGGCTGAAATCCAGGAAAATGATGTCAGGATCCAGAGCCAGCTTGCTGACATCCAGGAAAAAGACACTAGAATCCAGAAGCAGTCTATCGAAATCCAGAGAATTCGCCTCAGACTCCAAAAGCAGGTTGCCGAAATTCGAGAGAAAGGTACCACGATCCAACAGCAGGCAGCCGAAATTCAAGAGAAAGAGGCTGAAATCGAAAGATTTGATCAGAAGCGTGCTGAGTACGAAAAAGCCCAGCAATTTCAAGCCGAAGCCAAGGATGAAGAGCTCAAGAAGGAGAAGGAGGAACACCGCAAGCTGGAAGGCGAGGTCGCCAAACGCCAGGGACAAATTGATGAGTTGGATGATCAGCTAAAGAAGTGCCAGGAGGCTCTTGATAAGCAACAGGTTGAGGGCCTTACTGACCCCTCAGCAGAAACGCTTATTTCACAATTACAAAGGGAGGCTCATGAGTACAAAAAGGAGATTGCGGCCCTGAAGCAACATCTTTCGACACAGGAGGGGAAGGTGGAGGAGGCTCAAGAGGCAGCCATCGGCTTGTTGAAGATGCGAGAGGGACTCCGATATGAGTTCCTTCCTGATAGCCTTGTTCGTTCGAAACTGTATGGGGCCTTGGATTATGGCGTAGAAGAATGGGCTCGAGCGTATGGGGCCAGCGCCTTCGACGACAGTACCACAAGATACGCATCCCTTAAGTTAAAGGACGTGTGGGAGAAGGTTATTGGGAAGGGGAGAGACCCTGAGCCAGTATTCAGGCGGTACAAGCCACGCATCGTCCTGACGGTGTTACTCGTCAACTTCCTTATCGAACACGTTATAAACCAGCCCTTCCTCCGGCTGCAGGTTGCAGACGGGGACCCGATGGGGAAATCATTCGCGGAAGACTTGGCGATTCTATATAATGATTTCCTAGAAGGTAAGTGTCGCTGATATCCATTGTTCTTCTTGACGAGGAGCGAACTGTACTTACATAAAGGCCGCAAACCAGCCAATGAAAAAGATGCATATTCGTGGCGGTCGCAGACGCTGGAGCTGCTCTCCCAGCGAAGTAAAATGAAAGACAAAGATCGGAAGCAACCTAGAGAGACCCAAGAGATCGAACAATTCCAATTTCCTGCTTGCGATGACCTCGCGAAGAACTTCGTTGAGGGGCCCGCTAGAGTCTTCCTACATCCCTCATTAAATGATACCGACGAACAGATTAATAACCTAGCCGATTTGATCCGACAGGCTGCATGGGTGTCTTTTATGTTATGGAGGCAGCGAGCACAGCTTAATTTTGCATTCTACGAAGACTTGAAGAACACGGAATATGCGCTAGACTTGGAGGGTGTAAATACATACCGAGAGCAAGAATTCCCTGAGACACTTATGCGGGAGGGCGCGAAGATGGACATGATCGTGCAACCGAGAATTGTGGCGTCGTGGATCGAGGACGAAGAACCGCAAAAGAAGGTTTGGGGGCAGCCTCTTGTGTTATGGACGACTTCCGACGGCGGGGAAGACAAAGCGTTGAACAACATGGAGGACAGCGACTCTGATGATAATGACAGTGATGACTTTGAGTACCCAGACTCCGATTAATGATAGTCTGTCGAAGTTCATTCGAAGGAGAGCATTGGGATGATATTCATGTTAGGATAAAATCCTTCGTTTAACAACGCGAGAATGCAATACTCCAGTGTATGTGCGTAAAACATCAATATCACTATTTGAGCCAGTACAAGTCGTCAAGGCATGCCAGACATTGCTGCTGCACCCACAGAGACAAGCAACTCTACTACCGCATCATGACCCCTTTCAATAGCCCGCCACAAGGGTGTCTGACCGTTGTATCTGTCTGTGGATTCGATATCCACGTCGTCGCGCTGTAATAAGAGCCGAACAATTGCCGCGTGACCCCGATCTGCCGCTTGCCACAGAGGCGTTCTTCCGTAATATTTGTCCTGGGCGTTCGTATCGACGTCCTTCCGCTGCAGGAGAAGTCGCACTACTTCCTCGTGACCTCTATCTACTGCCTGCCAGAGTGGGGTATGGCCATAAGCTTTGTCCCTGCAGTTAGGGTGAACATCTGCGCGGCGAAGCAGGAGTTGAACCACTGCCTCATAGCCCTTATCAACAGCGCGCCATAACGGAGTCTGGCCGTAGTACTTGTCCATAGCATTGACATCAATATTGCTACGTTGTAGCAAATATTTTACAACCATATCATGTCCATTTGCTGCCGCATGCGACAGTGGTGTTTGATCTTCCAGGTCCCTGACATTAGTGTCTATCTCATTCCGCTCCACCAGTTGAAGGACTACTGAAGCGTGTCCGTTTCCTGCAGCGAGGGACAGAGGGGTCCGGCCCAATGAGTCTTTCAAGTTGGTATTGGTTTTTCCTAGCTGGAGTAGGTATTGGATAAGGGTGCTAAAGCCGAATGATGCGGCAATGTGTATGCCCGTTACATTCGTTGGCGTGTCTTGACATGTTTGAATTGGGCCCGTGCAATAATGCATGACTTGAACTGCGGCAAACAGATTCGGCTCCTTTCTTAGGAAATCTATTGCTAGTTCTTTCACGGCCTCTTCCGCATCGCCTCGGGCATGATCTCCCCAATGCTCGGCGGCATACTCGAGTAAAGGATACTGACTAAGTCGATGATCGATCTCCTCGTCGGAATCGCAGACTATACTGAAATCTCGGAATGACAGATACGTCAAGCATGTCGTCGTGATCGAAGCCTGAGCGTATGGAAAGCGGGTCATGCGGACATTTTCAAAGTACTCCTGCGTGGTGTGATGAACTAAGCGGATTATCTGGCTTTCTTGGTCGACTGTTACCAATCCGGCACAAACAGATACCAGGAAATCTTCTTCTGGGATACCTCCGTCATCAAAAGAGACATCTCCTGGTTCAACCGCTAGGGCGTGTTGGATCTCGAGGAGGGCTAGTGGCCTGAGTGCATGCGAGATCCAGGAGAGGACCATTTCCGCCAACCTGACATCTTCTTCGCTCTGACTCCAAATTCTGCGCATAGCATCGTCATATGTATTATTCAGTTCGGTAGGAAGGCTCGCTAGCGCCTTACGGATATCCCTACGACTGTTTTTCTTCGCCACTGAGTCCATTTGTAGCTGAGCCAACAAGAACCTGGAGAATCAGTACGTGGTACTCCATCCCTGGGTAAGATGCGGTATGCTTACATTCCCTTGGCATTTTCTGCAATGGTTTCAACGATAGTTTCTTCCAAGGCCGAGTCTGTTATGAGAAGACGTCTAAGACGCCGTTCCCTCTTCACACGGCGTTCTAAATACCTCCTGATATCTGCATCAGCGGCATGAATGCCCAAGCGGGCAGCACCATCGAGCTCAAGTTCGATCGTAGATATAGGCCTGGACGTTATCAGCAGATTAATGAAGGGTTGCAGCTGTTGCATTTCGTAAAGAAATTCATCCCGGGTACTTTCAGAACACTCGTCTAAAGCATCAATAAGAATGAAAACTCGTGAGAAGCGGCCAATTTGTGATTCTAGTAGCATAGACCATTCCGCAATTGTCGGTCGCGTCAGTTGCTGCATATGCCGGTGGAAGAGGGAAGTGATCTCCTCTGAAACAAAAGCATCTTTCCGGACTAACTGCTGTAGCAGGCTTGCGATGAGGTTGGTCGCGGTTTGCTCGGATTGTTCTTTGTAGTTGAAGTAGATGTACGCAATACCGACGTGGTCGAGCGCAAGATTTCGCTCGAGGTAATCGACGACTAGTGACCTAACCGTTCAACGGTGTCAGCCGTATGTTTGAAGGAAGTAGTTAGGACGTGTACGCACATTATAATCGTCTTCCCAGCACCTGCTGGGGGGTGGTTAGAGAAAAAAAGGTCATTGAGGCATTCTCGCAACTAGGGAGCACATACGCACGCCTGGGCACCATAGTGTCCCAGAATCTCCGCCAATCCAGGCTTCGAAAATGTCACTTTTCAAGAACCACTCTCCAGTCCCTTGTTCACACCCTGTGAAGAAGTCACGTTGTTTAGCCGAAAAATCCAGATCCGATATCCACGTAATAATATTTTGACGCTCTTGACCTGTATATCAACCTCAGTATTCTTAGGCTATCATATTCAGCAGGAGATGAGCGTCATTCAATACCTTTTTGGCCCCTCAAGACACCTTGTTTCAATTCATCAAGATCACCATGATCTCTTAAGACGCCGTGCCTCAAGTCATTAAGATCACTCTTGATCTCTAGAGACAGTTTGCTAAGCAACATCAGTGGACTTGTGCAAGTATCTCCAGAGCATACGTACAAGTGGTCTTCCTGCCGAGAAATGCTAACTAATGCCTTCAAACGCTCGATCCTAGAGATGATATTGTTGATATCGTTCTTATCAAGCGTCCAGACAAGAGCTTTCCCGAATTTTCTCAATCCGCTCTGTGGCTTTAGCTTCCTCGCCAACTCGTCCATTTCATCTCTGAACTGCTCCAACGGCCCACCCGGGGCGGCTAGTAATCGAATGGAAGAAAACCACGGGTCGTCCGTCGATGACTCTTCCACCTTGTATCTGAAGTCCGTGAGAAAAGCTAACAGGCTGGTAGATTCTCGTGCCAGTCTCGCTCTGTCCTTCGGGGCGTCCTTAACATCATTGAGATATCCAACAACTTTCACCACAGCATCAATGATCTGGACGATGTTTGCGGCGAATCCAATCGCTGTGATAGGATCCATTAATGCAGAAGGTCAGCCGATGAGATACATGTAACGGGGGCTGTAAGCAACTGGAGGATCGAACGCTGCTGGACTGAGGGTGTTAGAAGAAAGATCAGAGTTCCAGCGGCGCCAGTAGGGAGTGCTCCACGGAGTTTCTAGCAGCTGCAAAGGAAGAATATGCTGAACGTGGAACTGGGGGTTGTTTGTAAGCAGATATCCTTCTCTTTCCACTGCCGTAATCGTGTCCAGGTCGTTTTCGCCGCGTTCGCCTCGCACTTACGAGAGGAGCACAAGAAATCATGAGTAAAGGCTTAGCGCAGGGCTGCACGATGCAATAATACCACACCGGTTTCCTAAAAGGCATGCTTGCATGCTCATAGCGGATTACCGTACAGATGAAGACACGTCAGGCGCGAGATGCAAATAATAAGGTGGAGATGCCTTCTTTTAGGGCGCTCATCCTCGGGGACGCATCCGAGGTGCAAGCAGCACCATTTATTTCGGAAAGCTTACAGCAGCTGAGCCACCGTAACCTGCAGCTCATCAACGGTAGTAAAGATGGGAATCTGCCTGGGTACATAAGAAGAGTACTTGTGAATGTGTCAAGGTGTATTCCGGGATGTAGGAGTGATTTCATGCCCGTTGAGTAGAAAAGTTGTCTAAACCTAACTAATGGACGCCAGTCCCAATACATTACTGACACGTGTATTGTCTAAACATCCCTAAAGGAGTATGGAACAGTATAAGCGGTTTTCCAGTGCTTAAATCGGCAAAGCGTGAATCCCGTTAGCGACAGCCTTACTGTGAACCCCATCAGTCACAGTATCTCATACCATCTCGTCAATGACAAGGACCATTTGCGACTATTCCATCCAGTATGTCCTCCATCAATGATGACCGAACAGTTAGGAAAATAACTAAGTTAGAGTCTAGTTACAGGCTCGGTAGCGGATGAGATATTTCCTTCCGGCGCTGCGTGGCGCAAGGCTCCGCTGCTGAAAATGCAGGCCGACAAATCGCATATGTTGCACACCCCACGCAATACGCCTTATTCGCTGACACGCATACAGACTGGATGTCATTGCTGCGTATCTGCGTTGCGGCCCGACCGCGAAAACGTGAAAGGAACGGAACAGCGCGGAATGAACATGCAGAATGAGCTAGACTAGCATTCACGTTGATGTCGTGTATAAGAGAGAGATGTTCCGCATTGTTAAGTATGACAGGCTGTTTTGGTCGGATCTAAGTCCATCCTCTCCTCTTGCTCAACCTTGAACCGCAACCACGGGTGCAGTTTACTCCTCCATGGCTTCCACAGCGCGAACGATCTTCTCTTCCGACGGACCCAAAACTGGGAAACCTGAGAACTTTGCTGGCAAAGGCCGGCAACTAAGCACCAACTCAGAGCCAGGTTCCGGTCGAGAGACACCTGACGAATCAGCTGAAGACCTAGTCGACACAAAGCATACGGCTGGATATTTCCAAAAAGGCAACAATCTCAACTCGAATATTTTGCGTGACAGGGTAAATCAGCATATTAACGGCTCGGCAACTTTCGGTTCGTTTGGTCTTCTCCTTCCCAGAACTGCGTTCCTATTAGTTTTTCCAAGCTTGACTGACAGGGCTTGCTCGCGAAGGGACTCCAGCTTCGACTTCCAATGCACAGAGAGAGGTAATGAATTACATGGATTTGCTTCGCCCAGGGGCGGTTTTAACACCGTGCATTATATTCAGTGATGGTGACTCGAAAGCTAATTAGCATCATTAGCGACCAAATCCACCACAAGGCCGCCTAAGGAGCTCCATTCCCGTCAAGTCCCTATCTAGACCTGATCGCGATACCGCGGTACCTCCAGTAAGATTATATGTTTTCCATACTTGGTCCGCCTGGACTAATACATATCTAGGCTCAGTCAACGAGGCAGCGTCCGCCCAAAACCCGTCCCTATCTACACAGTAGTGACAACCTTAAGACAACAGCTGTGAACCGTACCGCTTCTACGCAACTCGGTGACAATCACTACTCTAATGTACTCAACGACGACGTTGTTCAGACGATAGGTAGAGACTTGAATTTTTGCTAAATCATTCACCTGATTCTCCTGGCGGCGGTAGCCTCGGCAGGTACAAGTGTGGGAAGGCAGGTCTTGAGTGGTGTGAAGTGAAGTCTGGGGACGTATCTGGTGTTTGGTGGCTTAGTGATTTGCCCTCGATCCTTCTGGGCTGGCAAAATTGCAGCAAGTGTGGATACCTGGCATTTGTGCCCCCTTTCCTTGCCCTGGCGTACTTCTAGAGGGTGGATCTGCCTTGCTTAATTTCGCGAGTCTTTGACAACAAGGGTACCTAAGTCTTGGCTAGTGTCACATGCAATGTGCTAACTTTGCCCTGTCTTATTTGGGGAAATGTGGTTCCCTTTCAATGACACCTGTCCCACGGTACCGTATCGATAAGACATGAATGAGCGTGTTGTATAACGTACTTAATCACCGAACCGTGAAAATCACCGAGCCGTGAGCGCATGCCAAGCCATTACCAAACATTCAACACACTCTCTCAGCATCAACGCCATGCCTCCAAAACGCCTTAATACTGCTTAAGAAAAGGAAGGGAGGCTCCTTTTAGCTATTGACGCGTTACAAAAAGACCAAATTCCTAATACCTACTAGGCGTCGCGTATTTATTGTGTGAAATATGATACCCTTAAATGTCGTATAAATAGACGCGTATGTCAAGCAGATACCCTTGTAAACAGCTGTAATCTTAATTATAACAAAGAAGCCTTATTAACGGAATAGATTCTTAATCTTACCTTTTATAGTTTTCTACCTTGTAAGTAGATAGTAGAGGACACTACTAATACGATACTATAGTTAAAAAAAAAGAAGCTAGTAAGTAAGAACTAGTTTTAGCAGTATATTAAACGTAATCTAAAGGTATAAATTATATAATTAAAGAAGTATAACTACTAGTAAGTAAAACAGAAGAATCTTAAAGTAATTTAAGAATATTTTAAGCTGTTAAAGAACGTAGTAAATAAGTATAAAATTTAAAATAATAATATCTATAATATAGATAGAATTAGCTTTTAAAAAAATAATATTAAAGTTATTAAAGTTATTACTACTTATAATAGTATAAAGTACTATATTTAGTTTAGTAATTATAACTAAGTTATAGTAATTAAGTATATTAACTTAACTAAATACTTTATTTTTACTACAGTTATTTATAAAAGTAAAGTTTTTTAAAATATTTAGTTTAGTATAAATTTAGGTATTTTAAAGAACTAAACAGTTACTATTAGTAAAATAGGCTAAATAAATAATTAGCTAAGTTTTATATAACTTAAAAACATATTTAAACTAAATACTAAAAATATAATAAAAGTAAAATAGTTACTTATTATAAATAAATATAGTAGTTATTATACTAAACTTTTTAAATACTATATTAAAAAGTATAATATTATTTTACTATAGCTACTTAGCTATTTTTTATATATTCTTTAGCTTTTAAACATTATAATATTTAGCTTTATAAAAAGATATTTTTATAATAACGTATTTTATAAGCGAGCTGGTTAAATAAGTAAGTTAATTAATTTATTAAAACTATATATCAAAATATTTAATACTATAATATCTTTATTTACTAATTTATAATTAATTTTTAAAGAAGCTTAAATACAGCTTACTATCTAAGCTCTTAAAATAGGCTAAATATTTAGTCTTTAATTTATTATATATACTTTTAATATTTTCTTTTTAAGCCTATAAACGTGACGCATTAGAATTATTTTATAACATAATATTAAGCTTAATTTAATAAATCTAATAGTAACTAAAGAAAAGGTAATAAAATAGTATATACTTAAGCTAAATTTAAAAGAATTTATCTCTTTATTTAATATTATTTAAGAGATAGCTAATAAACTATTAGCTAAGTAAAAAAAAGACCTAGTAAATATAAACTAGCCACATAACTTTATTAAGTGCACTGTAGGGCTTAAAATAAAGTATAATTAAAAACTAAACTACTAGCATTATAAATAGAAAAAACTAGTAATTATACAAGCTTAGTTTAACCTTATACGTAATATAAAGGCTAAATATAATATATAAGATAAAAATATATATAACTTTAATAAATCTAGCTTTTAGATAGGTATAATAACTCAGTAAAAAGTTATTATAAGCTCTAAAAAATAGTATTAACTAAAAGCTATTTAGCTAGATAACTAAGAGTAAGTTATAATAATTTAAGATATTAACACATTAAAATACACACTTTTATCTTTTATTATCTATAAAAATAAAAATTATCTTTTTATTTAGTACTAGAAAGTTAATATACTATCCTAATAGACATTTAGAGTCTCTAATAACGGCTAGATAATAAATAAGCTTAGTTTCTAGTAGTTAAAGTATTTTAATACGTATATAAAAGAGCGTACTGTGGGTGTATACTATTTATTAATTCTAGATAATCATAAAAGCCATAACTCGCTAGAATTTACTAAATACTATAAAAAAAAATAAGATAATTACTTTATATATGCTGTTACATTCATTACATATCTTATAGCTACTAGATATTAGTTATTTTTTACTATTAAAGAGAGTATATAACTGCTAAGTTAAAAAGCTAATATATAACTAGTTTAATTATATTATAAAAATAGAGTTTTTATTAGCCTTTTAGGACGCATTTAATACGTCTATTACTAAAAAGAATATTTAAGAAAGTTTTTAAGGCCTAGCCTAGTTCTATTTAATCTAAATAAGATAATATTAAAGCTTAATATTTAATTATATATATTTATACTTCTTATTATATAAGATACCCTATAGCAGTTAAAAATCTCTAGTAACTATTTTAAATTTAGGTCGTAATTAAAGCTAATTAGTAATAAATTAAGTAGCTTACTATTTTTCTTAAAGGAAGAATTTAATTAGCTTATTAAAAATACTTTTTTAATAGCTTATTAGATAGTATTATAGTGTAATTAAATTACTAAGCTTAAAGTAGCTAATAAAGTTATAAACTAATAGAAATAGTATAAAAAAAAGTATATCTAGTAAAAAAAAGTCCTTATCTTTAAAACTAGCTTATAGTTAGTTACTAAGAAATCTATTACTATAACTTTTAGTAATAAAAAAAGTTAGGGTAATGCTAGAGTAAATAGAATTAAATTAACTTAAAAATATTATAGAAACTATAGTAGGACTAGGCATAACACTTAAATATACTAAATTAATAAAGAATCTACTATAGAATCCAGCAGCAATAAGGAATTAGAGATAGATTATAATAGAATAGAGTAGTTTATTATATAGTTTATTATATTTAGTATAGTTTTAGTAAATTAATTAACTCACTTATTTAACCAGCTCACTTATAAAATACGTTAGTTAAAATTATATTATAAATAATAACTTTCTTTATATTTATATAAAGCTTTAACTAGTAGCTTTTAATAATAATATTATTAAAAATACCTTTAAAGCTACAGGTATTTTTTTATTTAATTTAAAAAAGGTTTTTATTAAACTAGGTAAATTTAATTATTTAATACCTTTACTAGTTTTCTTATTTTCTTTAAATAATTTAGTATTAAATACTTTTAGAATAGTATAATAAGTAGAAAAGTAGTAAATAGTAATTAAATTATAACTATATTAGCTTAAGTAGTAATTTACTTTACTTATAATTAAAAGAATAGTTAAATTAGTTAAAATAACTAAAATAGTATTAAAAAGAGTTTCTATTTTAAGTAAATAAATTAAAGAATTATAAGCTAATAACGCTAAGCAGGCTAAAAAGCATAATATTAAGATTAAATATATTATTTAAAAAAAGAGTATAATAGTGTGCTAGGCTAGCACCTAGTTATTATTTAACTAAGTTATATAATCTTCTATATATATCTTAGAGAATCCTGTACTTTTTATGGGCTAAGTTTTAATCTTAACTTATTAAAAATTACTACACTATTATTAAACTCATGTTATAGAAAGTCTTATAATTAATAAAAGTTTTAAGCTATTATAATATTTTTAGAACCCTATATAAGCCGCTGTAAGTAGAAGTAGTAATATAATACTAAAGATTTTAATCTTAACTATTCACTACTATAGTGCTTATAAATTATTAGAATATAATAAAAGAACTTACCCTATACTTAAAGAAGTCTTAAATAATATAGTTATTATATGACGGTGCTGCTCGCTCTGCTTGCTATAAGCTATATAATATTATAACTAACTATACTAGCTATAATTTAGCGTAAAACTTAGAGCATAGCTAGCTCACGCTTAGGCTATACACCGCCCTATTTAGAGATAAGCCCCCTTTATACCTCTTCTCTCCTCATCTTAGTATAGCTAAAATAGAGCTAACTTATTTTATTAACCTATATCTATACTATAACGCGTGAAGACTGAGCCTGTTATTACATATTATTTAAAATTAGCTAGTAGTAGTATAATTTAAAGAATTTTATATATTATTTATAATGCTAAGAAATGCGCTCATGGCTTAGTAATTTTCATAATTTAGTAATTAACTATATTATACTAAATTTATCTATAATAATTTCTATAGTAGTTTTTTTTATACAAGATAATCATATTTCACGTAGCTATATATAATAAAGATAAAAAAAAGTTATTTTAAGCTAAAAGACTGCTCTGTATTAGTTTTTTATACAGAGATATATTTTAAACAAATAATATTCTAATATATAGCTATAAACTATAGTTAATAAATTAGAGAAAAGTGTTACGGACGGTAACAGTAGAGCAACTGCACCCGAGGAGTTGAGGGAACTGGCGACGACAGCCAATGAAGCCCTGGAATGGAAACGCATGTTCGAGTTGGAAAGAAAGAATTGCAAGCGTGCACGGGACGCTTTGGCACAGGCTAAAGTACGAGCCAAGAAGCGAGGACAGAAATACGGAACCATGCCACAGGATTGGGAGCAGTCACTCACGTGACCAGGCAAGGGCTTGGCAGGTAGAAGAGACAGAGAAGCCAGAGGCTTCG